>APFE031538570.1:102549-174067 GCA_000404065.3 Pinus taeda | reverse complement strand
ATTCTTTGGAGGGAACATACTCCAATTTGACCTTTTGTTCAAGCACTTGTTCACGTAGAAAATGATATTTGATGGGTATGTGCTTGGTCTTGGAGTGCATGACTGGATTCTTGGAAATACTGATGGCACTTGTATTATCACATAGAATGGAGATGGGTGAAGTACATGTGATTTGAATGTCTTGCAAGGTTTACATCATCCAAAGTAGTTGTGTGCAGCAAGATGCAACAACCACGTATTTTTCTTCAGCTGTAGATAATGCAATTGAACTTTGTTTCTTGCTGAACCAAGACACCAACCTGGAACCCATATAGAATGCACCACCACTAGTGATTTTTTTATCATTAACACTTCTTGCCCAATCTGCATCTGTATATGCATGAAGTGTAAGATCTGTATCTCTAGGATACCATAAAACAAGGTTTTGTGTTCCTTGAAGATATTTGAAAATCCTTTTGGCTGCCTGAAGGTGTGATTTCTTTGGATTTGCTTGGTATCTTCCAACTATTCCCACTACATGCATGATGTTCGGTCGGGTACTAGTTAGATAAAACAGGCTACCAATCATGGATCTGTAATTTGGTTGATATATTACTACTGACTCATCATTTGAGCTAAGACTATATCCTATTACCATTGTGGTACATACTGGTTTAGGATCTTCCATGCCATACTTTTTCAGGATCTGTTTGAGATATTTGGTTTGTGAGAGAAAAATACCATCTTTATTTTATTGAACCTGTAGACCAAGAAAATAGGTAAGCTCACCAAGCAAGGACATTTCAAATTCTTGCTGCATTGCTAAAGCAAAATTCAGACTCATGGATTCTTCATTGCTACCAAAAATGATATCATCAACATACACAACAATTATTAGCAATTTACCCAGTGTCCATCTTTGTATATAGATTGCTATTTGCTGACCCCTTTGAAAAACTGTGTTGGTGGAGATATTTGCCAAGACGGTAATACCATGCCCTTGGAGCCTGTTTTAGACCATAGAGAACTTTTCTGATTTTCTAAGAATGAATCCTTCTGGTTGTTCAATATAGATTTCTTCTTCTAAGTCTCCATTAAGAAAGGCATATTTTACATCCATTTGGTATACTTTGAATTTTTGAAAACTAGAAAGAGCAAGAAACATTCTTATGGCTTCAAGTCTAGCAATAGGTGCAAAAGTTTCTTCAAAATATATACCTTCTTGTTGAGAATATCCTTTACAAACAAGTCTAGCCTTGTTTCTAATAACTTCTCCATTTTCGTTCAGCTTACTTTTGAATATCCATTTAGTTCCTATGATATTCTTATCATGAGGTCTAGGAACTAATTCCCAAGTATTATTTTTTTCAATTTGCTCAAGTTATTCATTCATGGCCTTGACCCAACATTCATCTTTGCATGCTTCATTTACATTTTTAGGTTCAATGGAAGAGAGTAATGCTATATAGCTTGAAGCTTTAGCAATGGTTCTTCTAGTCTGCACACCTGCCCCTTTTCCCCCTAAAATTTGAGTTTTTGGATGATTTTTCTGAACATACCTGGATGGAGTCTTTTCTTCTATCGTTAATTATTCTTCTATTGCTTCATTGGTTTCTTCTTCAGAATCAATGTGATTTGATGTAGGAAAATGATACTCATCTTCTTCATTGTCATAATCTTAAGTTTTTATCTGTTTTGGATTTTTGCATGCTTCATCAACCACAACATCAATACTTTCCATAATTTTCCCAAGTCTTTTATTATAACATTTATATCCTTTACTTCGGGAAGAGTAGCCAAGAAGAATACCTTCATCTGCTCTGGGTTCAAACTTACCAAGTTTTTCATCAATCCTTTTGATGTAACATTTGCTTCCAAAAACTTTGAATTATTTTATAGTAGGAGTCTTACCATACCAAAGTTCAAGTGGAGTTTGAGTGCTATTTACCCGAACATTTTCTTGGTTGAGAATAGTTACGACGGTGAATGCAGCTTCAACCCAGAAGGTTGCAGGAGTTCCAGATTCATCTAGCATAGCACGAGCCATTTGTTGAACAGTTTTTTTCATCCATTCTACCGCTCCATTTTGTTGAGGAGTCCTTGTAGTGGAGAACTACCTTTTTATTCCATGTTGTTCACAAAAGTCAAAGAATTCATCTGAGGTAAATTCCCCTCCTCGATCAGATTTGAGGAATTTTACTTTGCAATCTGATTCATTTTCAGCCAAAGCTTTGAAGGCTTTGAAATTTTCAAATGCTTCATATTTATGCTTTAGAAGACCTATCCAACACATTCTGGAAAAATCATCAATGAACAATATAAAGTATTCTTCTCCATGAGGTGACTTTTTCCTTGATGGTCCAAATAAATCAGTATGAACAAGTTCAAGAGGCTTACTAGCTGACCCTTCCTTTTTGATGAAGTGAGATTTGGTTTGCTTACCAAATTGACATGATTTGCATATAGTATTTTCAGGAATGTTGATATCTGGAAGATCACGAACAACCTGGAATCTGCATGCTTTTCTTATTTGAGAAAAGCTTAGATGTCCCAATCTTCTGTGCCATAGCCAGTTTTCATCATTTTTGCTTAGATAGCACTATTGTTGTCCTCCCTTGAGTATGTATAGGTTGCTTGGAGTTCTTGTCCCTTTGATCACAGTTTCTCTTGTATTAAGCTCATGAACAACACATCATTTGATCGAAAAACTACTTCATTTCCTTGATCACACATTTAACTTACACTCAACAGATTATGCTTTAAGCCATCAAAATATATAACATTCCCACCTTTTTTCTTTCAAGAAAATAGAGCCTTTACCTTTTATGATAGTAGGAGTGTCGTTTCCAAATGAGACACTCTTTTCCTTTTCTAAGGCATTATATGAGTGTAGTTTTACTTTGTCACCTATCATGTGTTTTGAGCATCCAGTGTCGATGTACCATTGGTTTTCTTGTCCTTCTACATAGAAGGCTATACCACATCTTTCTGTTTGCAGTTCTTTCTTTCTCCATATTATGGGATTTAATGGAGTTTTCTCCTTTTGAGCCATTTTCCGAAATTTACTCTTGCATTCAGATTCTTCATGGCCAAAGTTGTTACAGATTGAGCATTCTATTTCATTTTCAAGAAGAGAAAAATTATTATAGGAAATTTTCTTGATCCCTGTCACATTCCTTTGATTTCATGCTTCTCTAGTCATGATAGCTTTGTAAGCAACACATTGAGCAACTTTGTGTCCAAAATTATGACATGAGAAACATTGACCATTAAAGAAGTTCCTACGATTATCGAATCTACTGACCTGTTGATTGTAGTTTCTATTGATATTTATCTTCGAAGCAAATTGAGTACGATTTAACTGAGGTTGATTGTGGCTTTTGTTCATCCTTGAAGTAAACTAAGCCTAATTCACTTGATGATCTGCTTTATGCCTTTGTTGACGATTATCAAACTGTTCACTGCTCTTTGCTGCATCAAAATAGCTTTTAGTGAGGTTGACGACTTCTGTGATTGAGATGTTTCTTTAGTATATCCAAGAACTGTCTTTATCAAAGGAGAGAACTGCACTTTGATAATTTCATTTAAGGTTTCTAATCCTTTAGCAAATCTAAGATTGAGAGCTTTTGTTTTGTCAAGATCCTTTCTTAGACCCAGAATTTCACATTCTAGCTTTTCATTGTGTTTCTATCTTTCAGCAAGTTGGTATTTCAAGGTATCTATAATCATATTCTTTTCTTCTAAATAGATTTTGAGTTTAGATATTTATTCATAAAGGCCATCTTCATCTAAAGCATCCAAAAAATCATCATCTTCATAAGCCATAAGAAGTCTATAGTCATTACTATTTTCATCTTCATCACTATTTGATAAACTATCGCTATCTTCATGAGTACAATAGCTCTTTTTACTTATACTTTGTGTTATATTCCATTTTGCAGATTCCTTCTCTTTATCATATTTATCTTTATGAGGACATTTGGCAGCATAATGACCGACTCTACCATAGGCAAAACATTTGAAAGGTAGTTTACCTCTGAATCTTTAGGAACCCCGTTGAAGCTTCTTGACAAAGTTTGCTTCCTCTTCTTCTTCTGAAATATGTCCTAATTCATTGAGTTCTTCATTTCCTTTTGCTGAAGTTAAGATTTCACGGACCTCCTTTTCTCATATCAAAAAGCAGTTAAGATTTCGTGAAGTTGTGTCATAGTAATAGTCTGTAGATCCTTCTTTTCTTCTATGGTAGATACTTTTGATTCAAATTTAGCAGATAAGGATATTAAAACTTTTTCAACCAAGGTAACTTCCTTTATCTCTTCACCCAGATTCTTCATGCAATTAACAATCTCATCTACGCGTAAGAAGTAACTAGCTATACTTTCATCATTGTGCATCTTGAGAGTTTCATATTGAATTCAGAGAGTTTGTAGTTTAACACGTTTTACCTGAGAGTCTCCTTCATAGCTTAGAACGATTTTGTCCCATATTTCGTTGGCTGATTTGAGCTACATAACTTTGACAAACTCTGATTGTAATAGACTTCCCAATAATGTATTGACAACCTTGGCATTGGTTTCATATTGATTTTTACCCGTTGTATCTATAGGAATTGCTAATGGAAATGTAGATCATCCTTCCACGATTTCCCAGACATCTGTTCCAAGAGATTGAATATAGGTTGTGGTTCTTACCTTCCAATAAACAAAGTTTCTCCCATCAAAGATTGGCGGTTTGATGGATCCCCCGCTTCTTGATTACTCATGATGGTGGATCTTCCTTCAAGCGATCAAGCTTCTTCTAAAGTACCTGCTCTGATACCAATTGTAGGAAATAATACTGAGAGGGGGAGTGAATCAGTATTATCAGATCAATAATTTAATTTTTCAAAACTGATTTGTATACGCTACTTCAGCTTAGTGAACTAGCATGTATATGCAACTGTACTTAATGCAACTAGCTTATATGCAGAGATCTTTTGATTTACCCAAATTATCATGCATTGAACTTTAACCAGTATATTACGAATTCATTAGACAGTGCAGTAAAAATAGAATAAAGCATCACACATAGGCAACACACATGAACACCAAGATATAAGATGGAAACCCAATGTGGGTGAAAACCACCTGCTACTGTCGTCTCTGTCTTATGTTAATAATAAGAAAATTATGTTTACAGTTTTTGTACTGGTGCAGTCTTATACCAGTACAAAGGCTTCTACCTGTAGAAGGCTACAACCTTCTCTCGTTCTCCAACTTCTACTAGAAGGGAGCTACAACCCCCTAGCTCTTGTACTAGCTAATATGTTTACTAGTACATAGGTGCCGGCCTACAGAAGGATACAACCTTCTCTTTTCTTTCAGGGACCACTTTTCATAAATTTTTAGACTAGATCCATAAACAACATCATTCAATCATCAAATATATCTGCATCAACAAATCTCCTTATGAACCAACCACAACCGAATCGATCAACCACTTTAACAAACCATCAATCTGATCATTTAGAATGATGTCACCAGAATACAGTGACCAGAACCCAAGCCAGAACCCAGAACACTACAACAGCAAACATAATCAACTAAAACATATTTTATAAGGTATACGCTACTTCCATGTGTCGAACCTACGTGCATACGCGCTTTCCTCAAAGCGAACTAGCATACAGATCTGCAAATCAAATTTATGATGTATACACTGCTTTATTATGCAGAACCAAAATGTATATGCTCCTTTTCTAAATAGAACCTACGTATATATATATATGTAAATGATGATTTAAACATTACAACTATTCCAGACTTTGGTCATACCCAGATCATCATATTTACGGACTACAACATGCACCAGTTATTCATATACATGATCAAACCACATAAAGATAATTCACTTCAAGCCTTAAGATCCTAATACATCATTAGATCTTAGCCTTCATCATCAACTAAGGTTCATCATTGGTTCAGATACAACAATGCACCATAACCCAATAACCTACATACTAGATCTCACACTTCATTAGATATTCGATACTTGCACACCTTTGCCTAATGATCTTCTCCTCATTTTATAGTTTGTAGGCCTTCCTCAATACCATGGACCAAAACCACTTAGGACCAATACCTTGGAACAAATACCTAGGGTCAATACCTCGGACCTGATACCTTGGACCAATACCATGGATCAAAATACCATGGACCAAATACTTTGGACCAAAATTTTATTTTTCCAAGGTATACGCGTTTTTCCTTCTGGGAAAGTGCATGTTATGTATACGTGACTTGTTTACAGTGAACTTGCGTGTATATGCAACTTGGTCAATGGTGAACCTGCGTATACCTCTCTTTCTTCATTCTATGAAGACTGATTTATAATTCCTTGATGTGTACCTACTATATTGTGATGTTTCATCTGAGTGAGTTACCTTTCGAACTAATTCCTTGAAGCTACCCTGCATTTCATCAAATCTATAAACACTACTGTCATGCATTCTGTCACATCTGATATCTCTTCTGTAGATTCATCTAGTTCCCATATTCACAAGAGTTGTTCTGCTACAAGAGGGATGCCATCAAGTACAACACATACATCATAATGCCAATAGTGTCCCAAGCAGAGTGTGGTAGAGAAAACGAGTTAAGTGTAGAAATCCATTGAAGAGAAGCCGAATTTCAGTTACACTGAGAAACAGTAAAAACATAGTCTGATTTAGAAATCTGGACCTAAGAGTTTATAGATGGGATCCTAAAATTTGTTAGGTCTGGAAGGACTAATTAGACCGACGCTTTGAAGTGTTATAGGGTCTGACCATAGAGGGGAGCGATCAATGATAAAGTAATGGATCTTAGACTGTCGTATCAAGAGTCCAGATCAATGGTCTAGATGCGAGCAACGATCACATGTCAGAGAGGTCAAAGAGGAGTGGAGGAGTGATGGCTATTACGTCGATGGGCGATATGGCGATATCACTGATAAATCAATCGACGGTCGGGTATTGGGATCAGAGCAGTGTTGTGGAGCAATTAATGGTGTGGACCCGCCGATAATTCTAGTTGCAGCTTATAAAGATTTGAAGTCCGGCTGTGAGGATTGGAGCGAAGTTTCCCTTTGCAAATCCCTTGACCATGTTTTTTCCGATATATGTATTTCTCAGGGCTTTAATGCTTAAATGCATAAGTTAAAGCTTCCAATAGGGTAAAAGACTCAATAGTGGAATGGTCTATGATTTAAAAGGCTTAGAACATAAATAAATGCTTTCAATAGGCTTAGTGGGCCATAACCCACAGGCCTCAAGATCGATATTTTTTAAGGAAAAGGGGTTTTGGTTAACCCCCAATTTCTCTTTCCATCATGTGTCCAACAACGTGGGACTTATCTATAAAGTACATGATATGATGGAATCAATGGGCCATAATGTGATCCAATAATACAACAAATCCCATATGCCTGATGTGCCTAGAAAACATAGGTTGGGTTTGAATAAAATGACATCTAAGTACATGAGATAACATGCCCCTCAAGCTGACATGGTGAAGGGGGGATAAAAACCAAAGAAACCCTACTACATAAGAAAGGTCTCTAAAGATCTGAATGGATTATCTGAATGAAACATGCATGTTGTAGGCACTATTAGTGGCGGGAACCGAGCCAGTCTAATCGACAAAACTGCATCTGAGGTTGGACCATTATTTGTTGACATTTGGGAATGTAGGGGGATACCTAATGGGCCACCCCTCATGAGGTTTGGAACATCTCACACATACCTGAGAAATACTGGTGCAATATGCTAGATTAGTGGACCATCAAGTGTATGATTATTGATTGTGTGATACTGAGCTGGAGTCGAGCATGTGAGAAAGAAACACGTCAAAGGGAAATGATGATTCCATTTGCTTGATATAAGGTACAAAAAAATTATGAAAGATAGAACGAAAGTACACCACCCTCTAGACCACTCTCCTAGAATAAATGTGTTGAAGTCAACAAAAGAGGGCCCACCATAGGTGAGGCAATGAGGATTCCTCAACAAAGGGATGAGGGTCATAGAAATGTGACTCATAGACTGACACGAGAGATGATGATGGAAGGATACAAGATGAGAGGTGGAATGACAAATTCCCTTTTTAGAGCATGATATGCATGGTTGACATAGTAGCAACTGATTCAATTCCAGTGGGGATGGCCATATACTCAGACGAAGGATTTTCAAAGATGGAGCACTATAACTGGAGGCCAAATATGAACACAATGGGATGAATGTGAGACAAAGATGGATGAAACACTGTAACTGGACTCAAGGGGATTCAGAATAGACTCCATATATGCAAGTGTGACTCATCACTGATGCTGTGAACAAGGGTGACTCGATAATGCTGCCACATGAGGGAAAGCCCAAAGGGGACCATAAAAACATGAGTAAAAAATGGTTATTCATGATGCAAAATTGACACGTGAGTCATGTTGGTTGACATAATTGTCTTCTTCTAACCCTACCTTTACCCTAAATCATGCTTGCCTAATCCTCGTTTTACAATTAAATTAACACTTTACACATGGTTCTTAGTTCCTTGTTATGATTTTCGTGGAAATAGATTATATGGGCTTATTAATAATTAAAGAGGTTGAATAGGCATATATTTCCTTATAACTTGTCTATTTTTCATTTCTTTAAGGGTGTGATGAAAATTTTCATTAATCGAAGTCAAAGTTGGTTGGTGCAAGATCCAACATTCTTGTACCCATCGCGGTTCCTATACCAGATGGAAAACTGGCCAATTCACTCCAGATTGACTCTAAAAATATCATAGTTGTTAAGTTTGGCACACACATACCACTGGGGACTTGTTCCACTTCCTATATCCATCTTGGAGCATTACGGAGATGCCAAAGATGAAGATCAATTACGATTTGTTGCATTTTCTTGTTAAGTCACCTAATGTGGCAACGAGGCGAACATTTATGTATAAATTATGGATTCTTAGATAGGTTCTATTAGCTATACCTATAAGAGACTTTGATATTGTTTTGTAAGCCTTGAAATAATGTATTTCCTTGACCCTCTAGGGATGGATTGATAGCTTTTACTATGTGTATTTGCAAAAAATTTTAATAAAGAAGGAGCTGATGCTGATTTCATTCATTCATTGTTATTATTAATATTTTTAATGATCCCTTCGTTCATTTGAGTTTAAAGTTTTCATGAAGGGAAACGAGCTGGTTGGCTATGGCCCAACCAGCCTAGCTCATTCTCCCCAATATTATCTTGGTGTGTTTAGATATATTAATATTGTTATGCATAGGAGTGATTTTCTTCTACTTGAGTTTGTAGATGTGGCAAATCTTTTCTAAATGCGTTTCTTTTATGTCTGATCTCAGATCTAAGGATTTATGTGTGATCTCAGATCTAAGGATTTATGTGTGCGTTGAGTGTTTTATTTCAGTTCCAATGTTTTTATTCTTTCTTAAACATTGCAACATGTATTTTCTTTTCTGAGAAAGTTTCCTAAATCATTTCTAGAAGTAGCCAGGGTTACACGTTTTGATGCTTTAAATATTGCTTATTTTCTTTATGGTAAAGCACACCCTAGTTGAAATACGAAGTGTAGTTGTGTGATGATTTCTTTGTATATGTTTCTGAAGTCATTACAATATCCATGAATGTCTGTAACCAAATATTGTTAATTAGGGTAATCATTAATTATATTTCTTGAGTTTGTAGACATCTTGTGATTACAGTTAATCTGATACATAATAGATATATGTCACACGATGAAAGACATTTAGGAAGGGTTTAAGCTCAAATCATTGAATGGTGATCTTTTATTGCAACGCATGAATTTTCCATTTATGCAAGTGTGAGCATTTCCTTGAATCTGTGCAATTTGTTTTTATTGAAATTTTGCAGTCGATTCAGATTGTTAGTTCTCAAGTTGAAGTTTCCTTCTTGCATTTGTTATTTTACTGTTTATTGTGGTGGCACATTAATTTAGGAATGAAGGATTGTCACATTTGAATATATTCTAGTGCAGGAAAAGAGTGTTCCAATATAGGAACAAAACGTTCCAGTACATGAACAAAGTATTTTGGTGCAAGAACAGATCCATTATGTTATAGGAATGTAATGTTCTAGTACATAAATGAGAACTTTTTGGTATAGGAAGCATATTTAATAACATAAGAGATTATCATTTCTTTATGTTTTCTAAGCATTGGAATTTGACCACAAGAACATAATTATGCTTTTGGATGTAATTTTAAGTTTGATTGCAAGGCATGCTTTGTTCTTTTATCAAAGTCTTTGGCGATAATTTTTCTTGAGTGAATCCAGTACCTAGAGTGGCTTGGTGTCATTTTGCTGAAGGGTTTTCTTTGTGATTTATTGGTTGTTGGTTCTGCATGATTTAATTGTTAGATCAAAAGTAGGATTGACAAAAGTTGACTCAAGAATATTTGGCATTTCCTGTGCTACGCCTCGAAGCTTACGTAGCCCTCGTTTAACAATTTAAGCGTTGAAGGAGTTCAATTGAATTGTAATTCCGACACCTAACATTTTGATGGCATTATCGAGGAGGCATTGAAAGAAATCTGGTAAAGATTTTGATTTTTCTACAATAGGGTAAGTCTACTTTAATTTTTTTTACGTAGTGTGCTTCTATTGTTTGATGGAATTTTATTTGAATTAATTTGTGGGCTATTTTTTTCTTTACTGCAACATTTGATTGAGTTTTCTCCAACAAGATTTTCAATTGTTATTTTTTGGTTGATTTATTTTAAAATGTATGACTAGAAGAGGTAAGGGTCTAATGCTCAATAATGGCTGAAGAAATAATGATAAATCAAAGAGTTTTTCTAATATTGGTCCTTCTATTGTAGGAAAAATGTCCAAGCAAATGGAGACCCACCACACATGTACTATTCATCTGGACTCTGGAGATAGTAGTTTAGGAGTTTCACAACTAGCAGGAGGGAAGAGAGAGACTACTCAGACTCAAAAGATCAATCTAAACCATAGTAAACTTTCAAATTCTATTGAGAGTGGTTTTATTGGAAGAAGAATAATGGATGATAATGAAGATCATGTTGAGGTTACTGGTGAGAATTAGCTAATAGAGGAACAATTTTACCTTTGGGTTTCTGATTGTGGTTCTGAATTGAGTAGTTCAAATGAAGAATATTCCACCATCAGTTCTACCCCATTTCCATGGTAAGGTACATGAAGATCTAGATTCTTTTTTATTTGAATTCGATATACTATGTAGGAGTTATGATTATTATTTATATGTCCAAAAGTTAAAACTATTTCCTACAAATCTCAAGGATTCACCACTATGTTGGTTCATGGGACTAGAAGGAGATATGATAACTTCTTGGAAAGAAATGAAGAGAGTGTTTTTAACTAAACATCAGGAATATTGCAAAATGAGAGAGATGTAGTATGATATTTTCACTATTGCACAAGGTGAATATGAGACCTTGGAAGATTATTTAGAAATATTTTTATATATTCTTCAAATATCAAAACATAAATTTGATCAAGTACTATTAGGACCTTGTTTGCGAGGACTTACTAATGATGCTAGAAATAATTTAAACTTTCTAGGAGAAGGAGATATTTCTCAAAAGACTTTTCATCATATTTATGATTTGTGCAGGAAGTTCTCACAGAATCAATCTAGATATGGTAGAGGAATCTGAAGTAGTTCTAGAAATAGGATATTTGGATCTAGAGATGCTATGATTATTGATTTGAAAATAAAATGGACAATGTGAAAACAAAAATTATGAATACTGTTAGCAAACAAATAGATTATTTAAAATTTCAGCAAAAAATAGTAGAAGAGAAAGAGACATTATCCATTGATTCTCCTAAACGTAGAAAAAACATCTTTTACATGAGTGTCCTAAAGATGTTAAGAGTGATAATAATTGTGTGATATGTACAGGAAAACACCCTACCAAGGAGTTCCCTTCTATATGGAGATTGAAAGCAACATTTAAAGGAGAACATCAGGAACCTGAGCCATTGCATGCTATGGGAGCACAACAAGCATGGCCTCGGGTAGGTACATGTATGACTCCTAAACATACGTTGTATTTTTCTAGTTATAATGCACCACCATATTCCTATCAAAATGTAAATTACTCTCAATCTTGGCATCATGGGCATCATTTTCAGTATGGATAATCACCTCCACCTTGGAAATAAGGATGGAGAGGGTCACCACACTATCATTATCCCTATCCTGTACCAACACAGTCATATCCTACTTCTTATGCACCTTATCCTATGGTGCAACCTATATTTCCAGCAACCTTGCCTCAACAGAATCAAGAAATTCCATCATTACCATTACCACAACCTTTTCAACTACCTCAACTTCTTGCATAACCAGTACCAAACCCAAATGATAAAGTGTGAAAATTATTCATTCTATCGGACTACTTCCTTTCCTTGTTTTTCAGACTATGCCAGTTGGGGTTAATGAACTTCAATTGAGATTGAGAAGGGTAACAAATCTAGAAAATAAAAAACAAAAACAACCCATAGTGATTACCTAAGAGAAAAGTGAGGAGGAAGCTCCCAATCATTTGAACTAATATCTCACCATTCAACCCATTCCCACACACTTAGAGCCCTTACCATCTTCTTCAAGCTAACCTCCCTTTCGAGAGAGGCTGGTTATGGAGAAATATGACTCCACTCCTAAGTTAAACCTGGTTTCCAGACTTAGGAATCTTTGCATAAGGGTCTCCTTGATTTAGGCTATCAAAGAGATCCCTATATGTACTAAAATCATTAAGGATCTCTGTCTAAAACTCAGCCTAAAAATCTAGGGAGGAAAATATTAGAGCCTCATACTATCCATTTTATTGGAAGAGTAGTTGAGTTAATGACAAGAAGTGCTCAAATGGAAAAATATATCGATCCTGAAAGCCAAGTTATTTCTATCTAGACAGGTGATGTCCTTGTCCCTAATGTACTAATAGACTAGGGAGCATTTATCAATGTTATGACTAAGAAAACCATAGAACAACTTCAATTGGACCACATCTTTCCTACCCCAACTGTGCTTAAGCTTGTTGATAGATCTAAAATCAAGCTAGATGGTGTGTTGGATGATATGGTTGTCTCAACCGATTCTTGGGAATATCCCATGGATTTTATTGTGTGTCAGCCAAAAAATCCTATTGGGGGACATCCCTTGGTTTTGGGACGACCATGGCTAGCCACAACAGATGCTTATATAGGATGTCGCTCTGGTGATATGTATACTTTCCATGGAGATGATAGGAAAAATGTCACCCTGTACTCACTTTATAGATCCATCTTGGAACTTCGAGATACCTTATGGATAGATTATGATAGTAGTGATGAGGAGACTCAATCTATTTCTTTGATTCATCAGTTTTTTGAGTCGACTAAGGAGGGTGAGATTCAATATTTTTTGAATAACTTTGACATAATGCCAAATTTTGACTCACATTTTCATATTTTTAGCATGGTTTTTCAAGAAAACTACGATTCCCAACCCTTTCCACTATAGATTTTAGCTGCATCTACTAGCGTTCTCGAGTATGAGACCACTCTTGTTGAGATTAGTCCAAGAAAATATTTACATATTAGTTCAGACTTGGAATTATGCCAACAAGAGAAGCTTGTGAGATTGTTACGAGACCATCTTAGTTCCTTCGCATGGAGTTATGAGGACATGAAAGGCATCCCTCCTGAAACTTTTACTCATCATATTTATATTCAGGAAGGAGCCTGACCTATTCGACAACCCCAAAGACACATGAATCTCGCACTAAGAGACATTGTTAAAGAACAATTACAAAATCTCTTAGATGATGGTTTTATCTATCATATATTTGATAGTCAGTGGGTCTCCCCACTAGTGATAGTTCCGAAGAAAGATGGGAGATGGCATATTTGCATTGACTATAGAGAATTAAACAAATCCACTCTCAAGGACTATTTTCCCCATCCCTTTATTGATCAAGTGCTAGATACCCTTGTCGATAAAAAGTACTTTTCATTTTTAGATGGCCTTAACGGGCATAACCAAATACAAATCGCACCCAAGGATCATGACAAAACCACTTTTACTTTTCCATGGGGGACATTCTCTTATCAAGTGCTTCCTTTTGGACTTTGTAACGCACAAACTACATTTCAAAGTGAAGTGTTGGGCATTTTTCTGACCTTGAGTGTGTAGAGGTTTACATGGATGATTTTTCAGTATTTCGTGATTCTTTCCAAGAAGCCCTTAAAAATTTAGAAAAAGTGATTTTTCGATGCCAAGAAGCTTGCCTCGCTTTGAGTGAAAAGAAATGTAGTTTGATGTGAAAAATAAGGGTGGTTCTTGGTCATCTGATCTTTGACAAAGGTATCCAGGTATACCTATCCAAATAGAAGTTATTTTATGTCTTCTTGCAACAAAAACACAAAGGGGGGTGAGAGGATTCGTTGGACATGTAGGCTATTACCAGAGATTAATTGAAAACATTTCTAGGATAGCTACCTATTGTTTTTGAATTTTAGCTAAGGATAGTGATTTCTCTTGGACTAAAGCTTGCCAAGAAGCTTTTGAGGAGTTGAAGGAAAGATTAGTACAGACGCCAGTATTTAAGGGGCCTAATTGATCTCTTCAATTCCATATTTCCTTAGATGCCTCAGAGATTACCATTGGTGCAGCCTTAGGACAAGAAGAAAATCAACAATCCTATGTTATCTACCTCATTAGTAAAAACTTGTCTCCTGATGAATTAAATTATATAGTAACTAAGAAAGTTTTTTTAGTTGTGATATTTTCTATTAACAAATTCAGACACCTAATTGTGGGTTATGAAGTGCTTATACATATAAATCATTTTTCCATAAAATACTTAATTAATAAACCTTTGACTAGCGGTAGAGTGACTAGGTGGTTACTCTTATTGCAGGAATTTAATGTTACTATTATGGATAGACCAAGAAAATCAAATGTTGTAGCTGATTATCTTTCTAGATTAAATAATCTCGGTGAAATAATTCCTGTAGATGATTCTTTTGATGATGAAAATGTTTTTTCCATATCAACAAATTGCCCATGGTTTTATGATATAACCAGTTATTTAGTTATAGGCAAAACACCACCTCACTTATCCACTCAAGAGAGGTGGAGCATTATCTAGAGGAGTGCTTCATATTCTTGGATTTAGGGAGAACTCTTTTACACATGACCTAACCTTATTATTTGTAGATGTGTGAGAGAGGAAGAAGTGTTTGATATCTTCAAAGTTGCCCATGATAAACCTTATGGCGGGAATTTTCATGATAAAAGAACAACATATAAAATTCTCCACACTAGATACTTTTGGCCTTCCTTGTTTAAGGATTCCAAACAGTATGTCAAGCATTGCGACAATTGTCAGTGAATGGGCCAACCTGGTCAAACCGATGTAATGCCTTTGTGTCCTCAAGTCATGATTTAACCCTTTGAAAACAAGCCATTGATTTTGTAGGACCTATAACACCAACATCCTTATACAAAAGACATATCTTGGTTTGTACAGATTTTGTAACAAAATGGGTAGAAGTTGGGTTTGTTTCTTTTGCCATTGAAAAAGTTGTTGTTGAACTTTTATTTAATAAGATTTTTACTAGATTTGGTGTTCCAAGAGAAATTGTTACTGACAATGGGCCTCAATTTGTTTCTAATCTAGTGAAAGGTATTATAGATCAATATAAAATTTGGCGCAAGAAATCGACACCATACCACCCACAAGAAAATGGCTAAGTAGAATCTACTAATAAGGTGATTGAGTCCATTCTTACCAAAATAATGAATCTTCACAAGAAAGATTGGGTGAATAGATTACTAGAGGCATTGCAGGTTTACACAACTATCAGGAGGAATAGTACAGGCCATACACCTTATGAGCTAGTGTACGGAAAGCAGGTCCTATTACCGATTGAATTCTAGATTAAAAATTTTAGAGCTATAGTCTAATTGGGATTGGATCTCTTAGAAGAGAAATAACAACGTCTTTTACAACTAAATGAACTTTATGAAATGAGAAGGGATGTTGTTCAACATAATATATTGATGCAACAATAGCAAAGGAAATGGCATGACAAGTTGATTAAGAAGAGGTAGTTCTAACCAGGTAATTGCGTAATCCTTTATGATTCTAAATTCAAACATTTTAAGGGGAAATTTTGTACACACTGGATGGGGCCATATGAAGTAGTGAAAGTTTTTGAAAATGGAGCAGTAGAAATTAAGACCATTGATCGACAAGAACCAGTTTTCCTTGTGAATGGGCATAGACTTAAAATGTACTTTCAGCCCACCACCAAATAAAACTTCATACACCAAGTACAACAACCAGAATTGAGGATAGTAGGTAGTGATGCCAACCTACTGTGAATTTGATTTCTCTTTTGTAAGAAAAAACAAAGAAAACAAAAAAACCAGAAAAATAACAAGTTGAAAAAAATCTTTACCTATGACTGTGAAAATCAACTTGCTGACATGGTCATGGAAGGGTCTACTTGAAAACTAACATGTTGGTAGGTGGATCAATTATTTTTAATAAAAATGGATGTTACTTGATTATTATAAATGATGATTGTCATTGAGAAGAAGCAGGTTTCTGCAAGGTTTTCTAGTGACAACAGAATGGCTGGAAGAACTGAGCCCTTATCCAAGTTTAGGGCAATCGACATGGACAATTTAGTACAAAGTGACATAAAAATCCCATTGCAGTTAATTTATTTGGGAATAAGCATTATTTGGCAAAGATATTTGTTGATTTAGGTAAATAATTTTCCTTTCCTCTTATTCGCTTTTCTTAATTTTCCTTCTAATTTTATTTCCTAGATTGAAATACCCCTCCTATTCTTCAAGCTTCATATCCCGATTTCTGTTTCTCCCTCTTATCCCTAAATTTTTTTCCCATTTCCTTTTTCTTATATCCTTCTATATTGGTTTATCTCACTCTAAGTTGCCTTAATAATTTTCCTTCCCTTTCTAAATACCCCTGTCACTCTTCTTTTCTTCCCTCACGAATTTTGCAGGATCTAATAAAATTTTGATGACATTACTTGATCAGATCAAGAAGCACAGTGACACCTAGAAACTGGAAATAAAATAAAATCCTTTAATTATGCAATTTATTTGTAAATATAACATGTTATAACATAGTTAATTTGATTAAGTTTGCTTTATCCTAAGTGTAAGGATTCTTTGATGTGCTACAGGAACCGTAGTATAGAAACAACAACACTCTCGTACAAGAACACTAATGTTTTAGTACATGAAGTTGGGTTCCAATGCAAGAACCTTGTCACAATGCAGGAATTATATGATAATAATGAGTATTAGTAGATATAATTCAACTTTCATTCAAAGATATGATGGTTATTTATGGAAGTCATGACTGTTTTATTTATGTTTTAATGACATTAGTATCATATTCTAAAAAGAAATGAATGTTTAAAGTGCAAGGATATTATAATCCCAACTAACCTTACTCTAACAAACCCCAACCATCTCCAATTAAAGTCATAATGAGGGTCAGGTACATGTGTAAAAGATTTCTTCTTCACCTATTAATTATATCCAAACCTTGTCACCTTTTAATGATTTGGCCTTAATCATGTGCGAACAATACATTCCTTTCTTGAAACTGTAACCATTGTAATCACCGCCTTTAACCATTATTACCTTATTTGCCTTGGAAATCATGCCAAATTCATGGCCTTTCCAATCAAATTTGCACTGATAGGAAGGAAGTTGTTTTAATGACTGATGAAAGTGGACAGGACGTTGTGATCATGAATTAGGGAATAGAGGCATGCAGTTTGAATCATTGATCATAAGTGTACCCTCCAAATTCAGAAATTATATGTCGAGAAGGATTTCCTCAGGATTCTACGAAATATTGGTAGTAGTTTCAATCCTCAAGCATCATGGAACTGATGCGAATTGAGACTTGATCTATGAAGGAGTTGGAGGGGATAGTGAAGTATGAGGGAAACTTGCCTCTGTTGTAAGAGACTGAATTTCTTCCTTTCATACTCAAATTTGATGGGTATGATTCTGTTATGGCCCAGGAATTCACCTACGATTTTGATGGGAGGATGGCCACTGTGGGCTTCCTACAATTTCAAGTGACAGAACACTCTATTTCTGAAGCTACTGAACTCCCAGCTACATGGGAGAAGTGGTTTAAGAAAGGAGAAGTGGAAAAGGGTTCATGTCATCACTTTTTAACTAAAGATGATTATTCTGTGGATTGGAAGGTTGGAGTGCAGAGAAATGTGGTGGATGAAAAATGGTGACATTTGTTATATATTCTTAAAATATTACTCACCTGCGAGGGGAGGTACTTGTGGACTTACCTTTATCATATTCGACTTATGCTACATTTCAAATCAAGTAAGTTGATTAATTTCCTTCATTTTCTACTAAAGAGTTTAGAAAAAAAATTTAAGAGTGTGCAAAAGAGTCGAAAGGACCAGATAGGGTTTAAATTGTGTCATTATGGTTTGATCAAGATTCTGGTTAAAAAAGAGCTATAAAATAGGGGTACTACATGGGAAGCATTTCATGGTAATATCATTGTCAAAATATCTTGTAGTAAGGGCTAATCACAGAAAGGAAGAAATTGGGTGGTTAAGCCTAGGGTTATCCAGCGACAGGATGAGAAACCATCTTTGAATGGTGGCAAGAAGGGAAAATTGAAGACTAGTGAATTCTAGTCCAAGAAGATGAAGTTGAGCAAGAAGGAACAAAGCAATGTTGAAAAATAGAGACCTTACCGTAGGATCTCTCGGGGTTCGTTGAAAAGGAATTATGCTTCTTTGAGTAAAGGGTCGACTACCATAGTTGAGATAATTGATTACTCCGAGTGGTGTGCCTCTCTAGGAAACCCTCCTATTGAAACCCTTGCAGAGAATGCGATGATGAAAAATAATCTTTCAGTATTAGTAGATGTGGTAGCTACGGGTACTTCAATTTTCAGTGCAGGTTACATTTAGGAAGAGGATGATATTCCTCTTTTGTCCCTAATGAAGGAAGATAAGAAGAAAAATATGATGCATGAAAAGGAAATAAGGAAAGAGGAGACAAAGGAACAAACAATAGAGAAATTTCAAGATAATGTCCCTCTTAGTCCTGGAACGCAAGAGATGGAGAATAAAGGAGAAAATGATGATGTTTTTCATGAGTCAATGGTCGAGAAAGAAACAGTGTAGGAAGAATACAAAGAGAGATGTTCTACCTCTGGTGATAGGATGAGTCAAATTCAGGAGTTGAAGCAATAGATATATGAACTAGAAGTTCCAAATAGATGCATCATAGAATCGAATACTTCATTAAAAGGTAGAAATGGAGAATTAATGGAGGCAATGCTTGAATGGAAGCATTAATTGAAGAAGTGGAAATTTCATGTAGCCCATTTGAAAACTCATATGAGGAAATTGGCTAAGCGCTTGAAGAAGTTCCATGTCAAGAAGGTGAAAGCAGAAGGGTTAAGAATCAATATTCAAATTGAGAAGTGAAGGACGATTTACAATTTTTCTTTGCAGAGGTTAGTGGTTGTGTGAGGAAACACAATGAAATGAGGTTGGGGGGATTTTGGTTGGCATAATTGTCTTCTTTTAACCCTACCTTTACCCTAAATCATGATGCCCTAACCCTTGTTTTACAATTAAATTAATGCTTTTACACATGGTTCTTGGTTCCTTGTTGTGATTTTCTTGGACATGGAATATATGGGAAAGTTTACTATTAAAGAGGTTTAATAGGAATATATATCCTTATAACTTATCTATTTTCCATTTCTCTAAGGGCATGATCAACAATTTGCATTAATCAAAGTTAGAGTTGGTTGGTACAGAATCCGACATTCTTGTACCCACTGCAGTTCCTGTACCAGATAGAAAATCGGTCGATTCACTCCAGATTGACTCCAAAAATATCATAGTTTTTAAGGTTGGTGCACACTTACTAATGGGGACTTGTTCCACTTCCTGTATCCGACTTGGAGCATTACGGAGATGCCAAAAATGGATATTGGTTACAATTTGCTGCATTTTCCTATTAAGTCATCTATTGTAGCCAAGAGACGAACATTTATGTATAAATTAGGGATTCTTGGATAGGATCTGTTAGTGATACCTAGAAGAGACTTTGATTTTTTTTGTAACATTTGAAACATTGTATCACCTTGACCCTCTGGGGTTGGATAGTTGGTTTTTACTATGTGTATTTGCAAAGATTTTTGAATAAAGGAGTTGATTCCAATTTCATTCATTCATTGTTCTTGTTAATATTTGTAATGATCCCTTCCTTCATTTGAATTTAAAGTTTTTGTGAAGGGAAATGAGCTGGTTGGCTACGGCCCAACCAACCCAACTCATTCTCCCAAATATTATCTCGCTTTGTTTAGATGTAGTAATATTGTTTTGCATAGGAGTGATTTTATTCTACTTGAGTTTGCAGGTATGGCGAATCTTTTGTGAATGCATTTATTTTATGTGTGATCTCATATCTTAGGAGTTCTGTGATCTCATATCTTTTTTTTTCCTTTTTCTGAGAAAGTTTCCTAAATCATTTCTAGAAGTAGCTAGGGTTACATGTTTTGATGCTTTAAATCCTTCTTATCTTCTTTATGGTAAAGTGCACCCTAGTTGGAATACAAATTCTAGCTGTGTGATGATTTCTCCATCTATGATTTTGAAGTCGTCACAATATCCATGAATGACAGTAACCAAATATTGTTATGTATGATAATCATTAATGATCTTTCTTGAGTTTGCAGACTTCATGCGATTACAGTCGATCTGATACATAATAGATATATGTCACATAGTGAAAGATATTTAGGGAGGGTTTAAGTTTAAATCTTTGAATGGTGATATTTTATTGCAACACATGAATTTGTCATTTCTACAAGTGTGAGCATTTCCTTAAATATTTGCAGTTTGTTTTTATTGAAAGATTGTAGTTGATTCAGGTTGTTTTCATTTGTGCTAAAGTTGAATTTCCCTTCATGCATTTTTTATTTTACTGTTCACTGTGTTGGCACATTAATTTAGGAATGAAGGATTGTCACATTTGAATCTGTTCTAGTGTAGGAACAGAGCATTCCAGTGCAGGAACATAGTGTTCCAATATAGACCCATTTTAGTACAAGAATGTAATGTTCTAGTACGGGAATGAGAAATTTCTGGTATAGGAAGCATATTTAATAACATAAGATATTATCATTTGTTTCTATTTTCTAAGCATTGGAATTCGACCAAATGAACATAATTCTAATTTTTGATGTCATTTTAAGTTTGACTGCAAGGTGTGCTTTTTTCTTTTATCAAAGAATTTGGCGAGTATTTTTCTTGAGTGAATCCAGTACCTAGAGTGGTTTGGTGTCATTTTTATAAAAGGTTTTCTTGACAATTTATTGTTTGTTGGTTCTGCATGTTTTAATTATTAGATCAGAAGTAGGATTGGCAGAAGTTGATTCTAGAATATTTGGCATTTCTTGTGCTATGACTCAAAGCTTATGTAGCCCTAGTTTGACAAATTAAGCATTGAATGAGTTCAATTGAATTTTAATTTTGGTAACCAACAAGTCGACCAGTGCAAAGGTAAAGTGGCACCATAGTAAAAGTGACTCATATGTAGAAATTCGATTTTAATAGGCAATAAAGTGAGATCTTGTGGAAAAGCTTGTTCTTAGTGAAGTGTTAAATTACCAAAAACAAAAGAGACTGATTATAAACTCATTGAGAGATTTCCAACGGTGTTGACGGTTCATCAAACCAATCTATGATTTCGTCACAAAGGGAGAAGGAAAAACTAGGATTTTTCCTATAAAAGGGTTTCTTGTCCCTAAATCCAATTCATTTGCATCGTGAGTTGTTGGAGAATTTGGAGAGGAGGAGAAGGCCCTAAATCTTCGTGAGCTTGTAGTGGAAAAAGTGACCATCATAATTTGGATCTATGACAATCAAGTAGGTTGCCTTACTGGTCTAAAAATGGACTTAATGCTTTTTGGAAGGGTGGTTCTTGATGAAGAATCAAGGTACGAGAATGAAGTTCTAGGATCATCCCCACTTGCAAAGTCAAACATGGGTACTGAGTGGTAAGTGTGGCATCACATAGAGTAGAATGTTTCAATGTTTGGTATAAAAAATATATGGTATGCGATGTGTATATGGCTCGTTAGAGAGACCGGTAGGACAAACTATCCAAAGAATGGGATGATAATCGACCATACCTAGATTACTAGGGTCTAGGCTGAGACTTATGTTAAATAACTGAGAAGGTGGCCAAGGGCCATCATGCCCCCAAGCATATGATACTACCCCCTATCATATGTGATGGAGGGTACTAATCAAGTATGCAAAGGTGGGAATGATGTCCCTTGCTGGATGAGTTTTTGGAGCACCATTGTGTTCCAAGTGCTCAAATAAGGGATTCTAGCATTTGGTCGTAATGGAATAGGATTCTCTAGAGGATGATGAGGATATGTAGGGGCATATGTGCCTCCCAAGTTTGTATGGATGGATGTATCATGCTATGGACATGTCAAATGTATTTTGAATAGTGACCTCTAAACACATTTCAATGATGTGGTTCACCATTTGTTGTTTATGGATATCTTCTTATGCGAAGAACTACTGGATGTAGTATGAGAAAGAAAATGGTGGATTACAAATCTTGCTTTGTACTGCATATATGAATCAAATGGACTAAATTTGTGGGTTTTGATACATGGTGTAACCATACCAAAGAGTGGCTTCAGAGATAATGAAGAGATTCTCACATAGACAACACTGAGGTTGGATAACAACAATGTCAAAGGGAGTGGGTTGTTGATGTAGGATGGAGGAATGATTAAGTGGATAATCCCTATAGTGATCTGAAGTGATATGAGACATTAGAGGTTATTATAAATGGGGAAGAATAATGGTGCTAGATTCAACACAACCAGATGCATTAGGAGGGTTGGGGAGAATTGCTTCTCTCGAACTTTCAAAGTGGATGATGTGGTTTGAATTCATGGGTTCAAAGTAGGGGGTGATTGGACCAATTTACCTCACCATGGATGAAGTGTTTGGACTCCAAAACTATTGGTCATGGGTTTGTTGCAGAAGGAAGTACGTATGATGGTGCATATCATCCCAAGGATAATCATGGGTGGTCATGGATTTCATGATGTATTCATTGGAATGAAATTTGGGAGGACGAGAGGAAAAGAGACCACATGATGAAGAGGAACTAATTGAGGCGTTTTCATGAGATACATTTTCACATTTACATCATCAAAAAGTGGAGACAAATGACTTTTATATATAACATCTATTTATGTTGAGATCGAAGTGTTCACCCAAGAAGGTTCAACTGAATCACCATAGGAAAAGTCAAGAGAGTCCCAATAGATCGATCCCATGGATGATGACAGATAGAGAATAGGGGTGTAACTATTTGTAATCTCAACATTAGGAGGGAGAATCACAATGGTGGGTTCTAGCATAATAGTTGGACTAGAACCCATAGCTAGAGGGGAAATGGAATCACTATGAGCGACATCTAATTCAAGAAGCACTTGAAGTGTATCACGAAAATATTTGAGATGGGGACAATGATGGGAATTATAGCCATAGTGTCACACAAAGCACAAGGGTGATTTGTGTGCAAGGATATGTTCTTCTTAGTCGACTCAGGTAAGATGACATGGACCTCAGGAATGTTAGATTCAGGAAAGGTATTAGACACCAGATTCTTGATATGAGGGATCTTATGACAATTATTGGTGGAATTCCTAACAAAATCACACAAAACACATGGGGGAGAAGGATTTGGGGGTTTAGGTGAAACTAGAGTTGTTTGGGGTGCCTTGTCTTTGGGTCGCTTTTTATAGGCTTTTCCCCCCTCATTAGATGCTTTTGCGACATGATTGGCTTCTTGTTGAGGTTGTTGTGGAATTGAAGCAAAATAAGGGTAGGAACAATAGGTTGAACTAGGGTCAATGATGTGAAAGGCTTGAGTTGATTAGGAGGAGTGTTTGTGGGGGGATCAATGTACAAGACTGGGATCCAAAAGGTAATGCTAGGTAAAATCGATGTAGCCATAAAAGGGATAGAAAATATTCCAGGTGGCGGGAATAATAAAGTTATCTAACCAGAAGGGTAATGACCTTGGGGAACTACTCCTGGATGGTTAAGACCTAGGGGAATGGTTTCGGGCTGAAAAGGGTTTGGAGATATACCAGTACAAGGAAATGAGTTGGGAGGAATTGTACCTTAGGGATAGGTTGAGTTAGGCATAGGAGGTTGAGGAGGGGCTGGCTGCTGTGAAGGGGTACTAAAATGCTTATGGGTGGCATACGATACCTAAAGAATGAAAAAACTGGAAGATTTAGGTTTTGAAGGGATAGGAGGTGGGCCATAATAATTTCTAAGAAATGTGGAATATTTATAGAACCCAGGGGACACATCGGTAGGGGAAGTGATAGTCTTATTTCCAGTCATTATTGAGTGGTCTGAGGATATTTCTAAGACTAAGGGTCATATTAAGTCAACTGATCAATAGTGATAATATTTCTGTTATGAGGAAAGAACATTTTGTGAAAGACACCAGATGTGAAAATGGACATGGCATAGGTATGAATACGACCCAAAAAGATGTTATAATCTAATGGGTCATAAATGACTTTGATATCAATTAAGGCAGTCTTCCCGACAATAGTGATAAGATAGTTGCAATACAAACCAATGGACTATGAGGGATGACCGTCCCAAGCACGAAGAGTGATAGTGGATGGAGACAGGTTAGGGGCTTTGAGTTACTTCCAAACACTAGTGGCCATCACACATGTGGAAGCACCTTTTTCTATGATACACTGCTGGACTATGGTGTTGTTTATGGAGATTGGTATTTGAAAGGTGACTGAGGAAGGAAGGGGGAATGTTTCACTTTGTCAATGTCAAAGACAATTAGGTGATCATAAGAAGGATCCATAGTGCCTAAAGTACATATTAGAGATTTCCGTTGGGATGGGCACGTCTGGAGGAATTATAGTGTTGACATGGTAGTAGGAGACTATGACAAGTCATCTAATATGCTATGGATATGGAAGGATTTAGTAGAAGCAACATTATGATGTAATCGACCTTTGTGGATTTTGGGGGAACCTCAAATTTAGGTGAAGATATCTCTAATGTGTCGTTTGGTTATGACAGAGGCTCAATGGATACTTTGGGTTGAGAATCAAACACTAACTTTACAGGGGGCTTGTCATATTGGTGTGGCTGAGTCTGGAGGTTAAATTGTTGGGTGTTGACTTTGTTAGAATTCATCATGAGAATCTAGTAATTATTCAGTCTAGATTGTGAAGGTGGAGGAGTTGCATTACCCTATGTGGGTTGAGCAACTGTATATCCCTTATGGGGAAAGGATTGGTAAGCACAATTGGTTGTGATGAAGCAGGTGAGGGAGGAGGTATAGCAATGGGTTGTTGTCCTCTAGAAGAAACTGCTTGAGATTCCCATGCTTGGTGTATTTGAGGTAAGAGGGAACATTCGTGAGTATAATGGTCATAAACTCCACAACAAGAACAAGGTTTATACATACGAAGAGCCTGGTTTTTCTTGGACTGTCTGCCCTATTGTTGGGTCACGGGATTAGGCTAGTCACCCTAAGAGGAATTAGGTAGTGGACCATTACTGGCTTGTTGGGGCCTAATCCAGGTTCAGAGTTAATTAGCCAAACAAATACTTGTACTACTGGCCCTTTCAAAAACAGTCCACAGAGCGTGGACTAAGGTCTCACCCGAAGTAGTATTGGGGGGTGTTGGAACCAAGTTTCTGCACCCTTGAGATGTAGTTTGACTGGTCCAACCATTTGTCCCTATGTGTAGGTTGCTTCAAACACTTTCCAGGCCTTTGTGCCCCATTATACCTGCCTTCACGTAGACCCACCCAAGGGTGGTGGAGCTTTTGTGCTGCTAGAGGAGCACTCTGTGCTTATCCCCTAAGTCGCACCTGAGATCTTACTTATCTTCCTAGATCAGTTAATTATATTCATGTAAATGGATGTCTTACATTATATTTATCTATACAACACATTCATAAGAGTTTGCGCAACAAATAAACAGTACACTTGCAATTTCAACCTAATAATATATTAAAATAGGAAAAGATACACAAAAATATGGTAAACTTCTTGTTGTTAATTCTTCCAACGGTTACAGACTTGACCTTCCTTGGGCACTCAGCTGCAGAGGTCCGCGCACTCAGTTGTAGACTACTAGGCCTCTATGCACTCAGCTACAGAGCCTTCGACCCTTCTCCTATTCTACGACCCAAAGACACACTTTACACTTCGACTTAGTCTTTTAGACTCATCATCCTTCCATTCTATTCGTTATTCTATACACTTAGAGCCTCACTCTATTTATACAATCCCATGGTCTGTGGACCATGGGTAGGTCTGTCAAGTCGACATTACATTACAAAACTAAGGATGGACAACCCTGTGACTCTAATATGACTTCGCGCACCGCACCCATAATTCGCGTAGATTTTACAAAATACTTGGTCAAAGCTTGGGCTTTAAGCCCCAAAACATGCCTTGGGGGGATTCCATGCCTAATAGGCCCCCAACATAAACATCATGACTTGCCCTCGAATCACTCTGTCGACGTGGAGATCTTAGCATGGAGTCCCTCCAACTCTGTCTGAACTGCTGCAAGGTCAGCAACGCACTGAGCAGTTTCCTGCTGGATCTCCTGGACATTTTGTTTTGAGACCGTGTTGTCAGAACTACTTCCTTGCATTTGTGCCAGTGTTTCATGCATCTGTGCAATCTTGCCTTGAATTGTGGCTGTGATGGTGAAGGCCTCGTCAATCCAAGGCTGAACGTGTGCCTTCCATGCCACATCCACCTATTATTTCAGTGCTTTGGCATGTTGCATCCATGTGAGGCTCTGAGTGAGGGCCATCGTCTACGTAGTTCCTTTCATGGTATCATACTATTGCTATAGTTCTCACGCCTCTGTCTCTAAGAGCTAGATGTTGGGGTCCTCCTTTAGATTTGTGAGGACCTCAAAGGAGTCCTCCAACATTCTGGTGCAGTCTCGCACTACATTGCCGATCGCATCCAGTCCTGCTGTAATCACATTCGCGCATTGTTCTCTAACTTCCAGAGGGTTGGACGGCTATGCCTTTAACTGCAGCTCAACGATATGAAGGTTCAACTCCAGTTGAACCTTTGTCATTTCCTCCCACACCTCGCGCACCCCTACTGCTAGCCTATGGATGCTTGCCTTTGTTGGTGTGTCTGTGGGGATGGCCAGCTCAGGGATGCTTTGAAAAGCTTCGTCTAGTACCTGTACTAGCTGTTGATTCTGTGACACCGCTTCATCACGCTACAAGCTCAACTATTCCATGTTGATTTTCTGCTCACTTAGGACTTGCAGTGCGCAGCTTTCCCTAGCCCGCAATCCTGTAGAACATATAATGTCTCTCGCGGGAGTACATCCATGTTGATTCTGATATCCTTTAGTGCGCTGATCGTAGGCTTGTCGGCCTCATTTGCTGTCACCAGTGTCCCTTCCATTAGCACTATGGTATTTGTCACCCGAGCACGCAATGCTTGCTCTGCTGCCATTTTCCCTACTGTGAGGCTGGTCGAAAGGGTACCAGCCTAAGGAGTGTGCACCTCCAAATCTTGCAGCTATGCTCTGAGGGCCCCCAACACAATCTGGTTCTCCTACATAAACTTTTGGAGGCCTCGAAGGTGACATCGCACACTGTCTCGCCGATGTCGTGCAAATCACCATCGGTAAAGGTGGTCGGCTCAATAGAAAACTTCGATGCCTTGACCTTCTTGCATAGGCCTATCCACTTGGTTGGGTGCTGGCACTTCAACTGTGTTGACGCGGTTTGTGGGTCCGCGCCTCCCTCCTCTTCTTCTGCTTCCTGCCCATGTGAAGGTGACTTTTGGCCCTCACGTGCCTTCACGGCTGCCTCTTTCGCTGCTGCTGCTGCTACCTTTTTCTATTCAGTTGCTATATGTGCAACATCCCATGCCTCCTACACTTTTGTTGCCACTGCCTCCTTACTTCTCTTCTCAGCCAACTGCACCATGCGCAATTTGGCCTCCTCTTTATTCCTTTGTGCCATAGACTACTCCATTGTTGTGATGTGTAGAGCGTGCCACTCTGGTGGCCATGTCTCTAGTACATTGAAGATTACATCATCCATGGCCACAAAAGGTAGCTCTGTCCATTTCTTGGCCGGGTCCTTGCGTGCTCTGATGTATATGCTGTGAAGGTCTGCCTTAAACTCTGCAAACCTTTGCAGGTTGTTGTAAACAGTGCGTGATAACTGCGGCTTGTGGTTGATCCCCATTTTTAGGTTCATCTCCATGAACACCCAAAATATCTTACTGTCACAAATCCTGTTTGCATCCTTTGTGGCCCAGAGCGAAGCATAATTCGCGGGCTTTGGCAGATCCATGTCAATTGTGGGGAATTAAGTGTCCTCCATCAATTCCCTTGCCATGAGCACTACGGACAACAGAAGCCATGCATAGTGCAACGTTTTACCTTGTTCCTGAGTGTCGCAGCAATTCTCCAAGAATTCCTTGCAGAGGAACTTGGACCAGTTAAACTTGACCCCCTTTGTATACTACTCAGGAAGTGTTACCACCAACGTAGGTACCTCATCCACGCAGCACTTGCGCATAACCTTTCCTACCAGAATTTGGGTCGCCACTCTTACTGCTTTGTCATTGATTCTGGATATGATGTAGGCCCTCTTTCTATTTTCAAGTTTACACTTCTTCTTCATGGCCTCCGTGAGGGCCAACTCACTGCTCTTCCCCTCCGAGATATCTGCAGGGTCCTCTCCTTTGGATGGTAGCCGGGTGATGCGGTGAATCAAATGCTCCATGATGGGGATGGACTCCTCCAGCCACAAACACTCACCATGCACCAGGAAGAGTAGCTGCCTGATGATGGAAGTTGTTATTGGGGCACGGTGGATATGCGGCACCCACAACAGGTTTAGTAACCTTGCCTTTTCCACTCCAGGCGACTACTTTCATGACTCTAGTTCTGTAACCCTCGCCGTGGTGTTTTGCTTAGGCTTCATAAGCTACACAGTCTCTAGGTGAGGGAACTTCTCATGGTCTGCGAGGTCCCAATCTTGAAATTTTGAACTAGGCACACATCCCAGGTGCGTGCCCTAAAAAATGATGTTATCTATGAGGAGCAGGGTTTGGAGAGAGCTCTTGCTCTCGTCAAGATCCTTGGGCACTTTAGCTTTCCACTTCCAGGGGGTATATAGGCGGGTAGCTTTGTTGGAGGGTGCAAAGGCTTAGTTTCCTACTCCATGCCTTCATCCTCATCTTCTTTGATGATTAGGTCCTCCAGGGCTCCATCCTCCTCATCAGTTTCTATGTTAATGAATTTCCCCTTCTCTTCCATCATCAGCCTGGTGTGCAACGGGTTTTGTGGGGACACACGTACATGAACCATTGTCTGTTTGTCCTTCTTTGGTCTTGGCATGCGTCGTGATTTCGAGATTTCTGCCACAATCACCGCACCTTTTGGGGCATCCACCATAGTTAGGGTTTGCGTGGCCTCTTCAGCAGTCATCTCTGTGATATCCATAACTTCCTCAAATGATGCCATCATGTCCGACCAAAAATCTATCGTTCGTGTATTTGGGGGCTCAATGAATGCTCTGCATAGGTCAAAAAGGGCTCTGCTCAGGCTACATGGGGTATACAATTGCTCAATTTCCAAATGACCAAGTGTTTTTAGTTGGGCAGCCCTTTGTAATTTATAGCACCTTTTGAATTTTAATTCGACTGTTTCCCCCAAATCCAATTCATTAATGCTCCCTTAGCAACAGATTTTCCCAAATCTTTCCCATAAATCATGTCTTAAATTCCTGGGATCCATTCCATTTGGCCTCATGTCGAGCATCCCATCATGAATAATGACTTCAACGGTCACTTTCTGGCCAACCCACACGGCAGCGCAGCCCCCCTTGTGCGGTCGCAGACCTTGTGACTACTTGCTTTTATGTGCAGCTCCAACATCACATAGTTTCCGGGCATAGTAGTTTATAGTCCTACACCTCCTTTCAATTTCCTGGAGCGTTAAGACTGTAGTTCCCTCTGCTAGTCAAGTGGCCCACCACTTGTATAGGGTGTCATCCAATCATCCATCACTTTTCCTAGAAAACACCCACCTTTTATGGTTTCTGGCGGCATCACGCACTTTATCGTATGCAACATGCCACATCAATTTGTGGCGATAGTCCTCAAACTCGTCAGCATGATCGTGTGCATCTTGTCTTATCACCCTGGTCTTCTTATTCAGAAAATATTCTTTTATCACGTCCTCTAACTTCTTGACTTCCGCTTCTACCAGAGCGCTTTCCTTTCTTAATCGCACCTTTTCTTTCTCAAGTTCTTGGAGCCTAAAATTTCCCTGTTGGATTTCTTCCCCGATGTCGAGCCACTATTGGTATAGTTCCCAATCCCAACCATGGTGCACAGAAGAGAAGCTTGGCAGGACAAAGCCAATGGATAATACCCACCTTAGCCTCCTTCCTATTGACCTATTGAGTTGTTAGTTGATTAGCCTCCTTCCTACTAATGTGCAAACTGTTATATCAAAACTATCCTCGAGAAAAATGTCTAGCCATGCCATGTCCAAGGTTCCATGAACCGTCGTATCTACCGGTGCCGCCATTTACAGACTAGGCTTTTCATGCTCTATGGGGCTTATAGCGTTCGCTTTATACTCCAGCCTTGGTGATGCCTATGCTATTAGGTTCTTACATGCAGTCCTATTAGCCCATAGAACTGTTGGTACACGTAAGTCCTAGTCTGTCTGCTTCCCATTGTGGACCTTGTTTAGTGCTTCGTATAATTTGTTAAAGGATTTTGCATGGATATCCTTCTGCGCATTTGGTCATTCCATACTTTGTGGTTCCAACTGGAGGGGTCGTTCACGCCATTTCCTTGCTTGTACCTGCTTACTGACCGTGTCTCCTAACAGGAAGACTGTGTGCATTCACGCAGGTTTCGTATCATATGCCTCTATCCATCTAAACAGGTGGGTGCGCAGACTATTTCATCTGGAAATCTTGTCTGTTAATCGCATTTGAGGCCTCCCAAATCACATGCACATCATCCTTTTGCATTTGCACCAGTCCTCAAAACGTCTTTGGTGCATACCCCACCACTTTGCAGGCGTAGCGTGTAGTACCCACTTCAAAGCTTGGAAACATTGTTGTTTCGACACTTCTCTTTGAAATATGATTAGGAAGTCATCCACCTCACTTAATCCATTATACGTCAGAAGATCCCTCACCTCCGTTAATATGCAACGCAACGATCTTGTCATCATGCTATAGTTCAGTGTGGTTACCTCGTGTAACTAGTTTTACCATCATTGTATTTCCTCATCAGAATCCGATGTGCATGAGCTTTCGCGCTCCCATGAGATTCATCCATCTGTGGTCAGATTCATCGAAGCTTTCTCTCACACGGTTATGTTGTAGATTTGGTCCAAGTCATCATCGTTGTCGTAGTCGTGCACCGGCTCCGTGTAGCATGATCCTTTTGTAGGGTCCAAATGTACAACTACGTGCAGAGACTTCCTTTCAAAAATCATCTCGCACTTATTTAGATTTAACACCCCATTCATGTCAGTGGCCCAATCTATTCCTAAAGCGCGGGGTAGGGATTATTTTCATCAACAATATCTATCACTTCGAAATCTACTAGTGCTCTTGCTCCTTCGATATCCACTGTGAGTCCCTGCAATCTCCCCATAGGTAAGATATTTTGTTGGTTTGCCATTCGCAGTTGGATAGGAGACCATTGTAGTGCAAGCCTTCCCATGTGCTCCCATGTCTTCTTTGGTAGGACGTTCACATCCGATCCTATATCTAGAGTCACTTGGTCCATCTCATATTCCACAATCTACGCGGTTAATCGAATCTCCCTTCTCATTCACGTTGTGTGCTTTCCGAGCTTTCGGACTACGCGCGGTTCTCCTTGTGCAGTCCCAACATATCAATTTATGAGTTCTTTTAGCCCCTCTATAGCCCTGCTATCATGTAGCAGCTTCATGCATGTTTCCAGGAACGTGGTAAACATCGATGGGTCCATTTCTGGCTCCATTCTATCATTACTTCCTGAAGTGGAGGCATCAACGAAGCTCCTCTTGGCTTCCATGAAGGTTTCCTTAGCACGCTCTAAATCAAACTTTTGTTCCTTCATTAGGGCCTTGTGAACCCAATTACTTTCTTCAGGCTGCTTACCTTTGCCATCCCCTATCATAATTCCACTTCAGAGCACAATATTCACATTAGGGTCTTCCTCACGCAGCTCAGACCTCATCATTTGTAGGTTCTGAGTTGGGGGAGATTGGAGTGCTCCTTTGTCGCGCAACCTCTCTATTAGTGTGGGACAATCCTCCATCTTATGATTAAACAACGTATAATACAAGCATGATGGTCACGTTGGATTTGTACAATCATGGGCATAATGCCCTGGCCCTCCACAATTGTAATATATCAGTTGTCCGTGACCTCTTCCTGGTCCTCCCCCACCTGGGTCTTGTCCATGCCCTTGAAATTTGGTTTGCGCCATCCTTACGTTCTGGTCAAGGGGCCGCATTTCAGCCTGAACTCTATAGGTATGAGTCTGATCCATCATGAACTCATAACTTCTACAAGTGCACTGATCATGGCCTACTCATCTATATAAATTCTATAACAACTGCTATGAAGTCTACGTATACTTTTGCAATAAATGGCAATTATCTGTAGCATGATTTCCTCCTATTTGACAAATTGTGCACCATAGTGGAGGCGCCGTACTCGGTCCTTCTTATGCCTCCAATCTCAATGGCACTGGCCCTCCTCCCATGAGGTAATTCGTGAACACCGGGTAGTGGGCCTTGTCATGTCTCCAACCCTTTCACTTTACACACCATACCTCATCGCACACTTCTGGGCAAGCTGTCCTATCTTGTTTCAAACTCTGCATCTCAAGGCACAATTTTTTCAACTGTGCACGAATCTGCTGAACTCCCAAGTTGGGATCTTTTATTGGGGTCTCGTGCAATCTCATCATGACCTTCAAGGCCTTGGCCTGAGTTGTCAGCCTCTGTGGTGAAAATGCATTCCTTATATGTAGCGATAACGACGCTAAAAACCATTCGCTGTGTTGTCCATCTGTCAATATCATGTTAGCTTCATGAGTTGTGCACTTCAGTCTCTGATCTAGCTCCCAAGGGGTCTCACCTAGTAGCATTGTGATTTCTTTAAACCCAATGATCGACTGTGCCTCTTAATTTGGCCTGCTAAATTCTTTTTTTAGCACAACTTGGATATCTGTGATCCCCACATTCAGATTGTCATTGGAATGCTTAATGTACTAGGTCAGTTTGCAATCTTGCAGAGCACTGACCAATGTTGCTTTCTTTATATTGTCATCCATGACTCCCTACGCTTCCCATACAGCCTTTATCACGAACAAAAATTGGTCCGGATCTTTATTCCCTTCTCCCTTTGACCTGAAAATCACTCTTGAGTGATCTCAGTTAATTAATTAATGAATGAAGGTATTACAAACTCATGTGTTGGTGTGTGTATATGTTATCTTAGGCAACAGATCGATTAGATTGCAAAATACATAAACACTAGAAAATGGAAATAGTAAGAGAAACATAGTAAGAAAACACAAGAACACAATGAATTAACAAGGAGTTCACCCAATCCTCCTAGGCTACATCTCCGGTCTAGCCTTCGGTGGTGGCCTCTTCTTATTGTGTCTTTAAAGCAGCGTTTTTTTACAAGGAGGAGCTCAATTTGAGTCTCCTGAAATAGATGATGCTTAGCAGGGTGGTTCTTGGATTCCCCAAGCCACTAGAGTGCACAGACTCTTCCTTACCAAGTCTTGACCTCAATTGGTCTTGAATGGGATGAGTCCAATTTGGTACCTAATTACTGACAGATATCCTCGCAGGGATTGCTCGAACCTCTCAAGCCTTTTGTTTGCTCGATGCTACCTTACTCTACAGGTTAGCTCGGCTCTCTGTTTTCCGCTTCTTGCTTACTCTCTATTATGTCTCTCTGTCTCACTATCTTCTTCTTCCTTACAGTGCTCACTTGCTTTCGCTTCATGCTCTCTCTCCATTCTCTATCTGTTCGTGGCTTAAAGCCAATACGGCTCATGATTGTTCACTTCCTCTTCTGCCCCTTTGGATCACTTTCTTCTGTTCGCTTGGAGTTCCCTGCCTCTGCGTCATCGCCACTATGTAACATCTCGCAGGGAAGTGGCCACTTGTCCTGTCACGAACTACGCCAGCGCTTCCTCAATGGTTCAGTATTTCGGTTACGCTATGTAATGATTCATCCTCCAACTCAGCAGTCAAATCAGACTTCAGACTTTTATATGCCACACCTTAATTCTTCGTCCAAATCTGGTCATTCATCGGGCGTAATCTCTGCCGTCAGATCTAGAGCCCCCAGATCCTATGGTGTTCACTCTTATCGTGTGGTTCACTTGCTTGACTGTTAGCCCGCGATGAGAGGTGGTTTTCTCTCTCATTTGTTGGACACGCATCGTGCAATGTATGGAATCACTCATTCTTCTGCCAAATCTACTTACCAGCCAACATGCCTCCGATATTCCACCAGTTTTGGAGGACGAGGACCCCCTTTTGCTTTAGCGCTTTCCCTATAGTTTCCCGACTTCCCATGAAACCGAGCACTCAAGGCTTTTCCTTCTCAAGGGGTTTTTCCCATCAGAAACAACCTCCATTTTCTGATCCAGACTTCTTAATTGCTAGTTTGTGTCCTGTGCGGTCTCCATGGGCCTCAGTCAGGGGGCTTTGACTGAGGTCTTCGTCATTCCTTGTTGGCTACAAACTACCACTGTCCAGAGGTCTTCCTGATAGCTCTTTGTTCACAATTTTTTTTGAAGTCTATCCTAATTTGATACAGTCATAGCACTTTGATAATTTCCATGGATCCAATTCGGATCACCCTTGAACACTGGCAACTTTATCGTGCTCACCATAATGCTTCGCGGTGGTAATGGAGGTGGTATGGGCGAAGATGGGGGTGAAGACGGTGAAAATGGAGGAGGTGTGGGTGGGGGTGTTATGCGCGGAATTCTTTGCCTTATCAAATTGATTTCACTTCTTGGAGAGACCTTCGCGAGCTCTTCTTCACCCCCTCGTGGAGGTGAAATCAAGGGGCTAGTTTCTAGTTATTTGTTACCTTTGTTTCTGTAGATTCTCCCACTTTGCAGAGCCCCAAACATCAATTTATTTGCATAACCATTTTTTCACATAGTAGCATTTTAATCTGAGTGTTTAAATATTTAACGTACTTACCTCACGTCCCTTTGAGGAAGTGTCATTCTGCCTCGCTATAGCTGACTAAGGTATCTATTGTGAATTCGATGATGAATCCTCCTATGATTCGATTGATCCAGTGATCAATAGTGCACATGATTTTATCCTCCTATGCTTCTAATCTGCTCACCAATTATGGAGTCCACACAATAGGTTTGTTGAGCTTACACCTTCCTTGGCTATCTGCTAACTTCATGATCCACTCATATATCTCAGTAGGGAAAGATGCGAACAAAATTTCATGGATCTCCATATATAAGAGCAGTCTAACCATTATTCCTTTGATAGTTGTGGATTCCTATTTTCTTGTGTTGCAAACTCGTGAACCTTTTTGTCCAACCAATCTTCAATTCCTTTCTTTGTCAAATTCCAGTGATACGACATCAGACATCTTATGCAAATCCTGGTCCTGGCAATGGAACCATTTGTTAGCTTGTTGGGGCCTGACCCAGGTTCAGAGTTAATTATCCAAACAAATCCCTGTACTACTGGCCCTTTCAGCAACAGTCTGTGGAGCACAGACTAAGGTCTCACCTGAAGTAGTATGGCAGGGTGCTGTAACCAGGTTTCCACACCCTTGAGATGTCTAAGAGGTTCAACTAGTCCAAATGTTCATCCTTCTGTGTAGATTGCTTCACACACTTCCCAGGCCTTTGCACCCCCTTATACTTGCCTTCGCGCAGCCCTACCCAGGGGCAGTGGAGCTTCCATGCTGCTGGAGTAGTGCTATATGCTATTCCCCTAATTTGCACCTGAGATCTTAGTTATCTTCCTAGATCAATTAATTAGCTTCGCGTAAATGGATCTCTTATGTTATATTTACCTATACAACACATTCATAAGAGTTTACCCAACAAATAAACAGTAAACTTGCAATTTAAGCCCAATCATATATTAAAATAGGAAAAGATACACAGAAATATGGTAAACTTATCTTTATTAATTCTTCCAACGGTTAGAGACTCAACCTTCCCTGCGCACTCAGCTGCAGGGGTCTGCGCACTCAACTGCAAACTGCTAGGCCTCTGCACACTCAGCTGCAGAGCCTTCTTCTACTCTACGACCCAAAGACACACTTTACACTTCGACTCAATCTCTTAGACTCATCATCCTACCATTCTATTCGTTATTATTTACACTTAGAGCCTCACTCTATTTATACAATCCCATGGTCGCGAACCATGGGTAGGTCTATCAAGCTGACATTACATTACGAAACCAAGGGTGGACAACCCTGTGACTCTATTATTTCTTCACGCTCCGTACCCATAATTCGGGGAGCTTTTACAAAAGACTTGGTCAAAACATGGGCTTTAAGCCCCAAAACATTCCTTGGGGGGATTCCATTCCCAACAACCATAGTTTCCTTGGTTATCTTGAGATGGCTCATTCTAAATATCCTTCCCCTTATTCTTCCACTTGGGGTTGGGGAGATTGGTTATACTCTACTGAGCATACACTTGACCATGAGGAGGTGCTTATTGTTGTGGTAAAGGTGGAGGAGGCATGGGAGGTTTGGGTGTTAGTGCCAGAGGGTCTACAGCACTATCCAATGCATACAGATAGAAAGGAGTAGAAAAAACATTGGGATAGCTAGGTGAAGTGACAACTGACCCTAACATCAACTGACACAAATGGTGATATGCATATGACTTGCTTGGACCTTGGTAATGGTTACCATGGGAAGGATAAAAACAGGGATATGTGTAAGTGGAACTAGTCCCCCGCTCGGGTTGACCATAAATCATGTGATGTTGAGGATTAGGTAGAGGTGGAGGGTGTGAAATAGGTCCAATGACACCATCAGTGGCATGATATTTTGTTTGTGCATTAGCAACACCAGACTGAGGTAGATTGGGAATGACAATATAAACATATCCTAATTCTGCATAGATCAAGTCATATTCCAAAGCTACTTGGATCACTTCTTCCTCAAACTAGGGGAAGCAGGAGACAAAATTTTTACCAATGGGGGCCAAAAGAGATGTAAGGAACCAATCCATATAGGCATGATATTCAAATTTAGGAGCTTTACATATGATCCTCCTTCTACACCATTCTTGAACATGGTCAGATACGCTAATGATAGAAGTTTGATGAAAAGAGGTTAAGAATTTGGTACGAGTGCCATCTCATAGGGGTAAATGGAAATATGAAAAAAAATATTTGGCTAGAGTCGTGAAGGTGGAATGAGAGACATGTGGTTGGTTTTCATACCACTTGGTAACAAATTTAGTAAGGGTGCATTGGAACAAACTAAGATGAATGGGTCTTTAGTGATGAAATTTTATGAAGTCCACATATGGAATGCGAGAAGATGATTTGTTGGATCTTCTCTAGGATTACCTTCTAACTCACGGATTTCAAAATGAATTTTTGTAGGCATAACAAGTAAACTTGGGTCATGTGGAATATGATCATTGATGAGTTGGTTAAAATTAAGAACTCTCAAACCAGCCTTAAAGGGAAGCAATCAAGGAGTGACCATAGCGGTAGAGGTTTCACTTGTGGGGTTATCTTGGTTACCACCTTGGTTTCTTGAACCCATGTTGGTGCCTCACATGGTGGCAATATAGGGTTTGGAAGATTCAAAATCAAAGGAAGAACTGGAAGAATCAATAGAATGAGAGTCAAAATGAGGACTCAATAGACGACTAGGAGGATGAACTCTAACTCGATGGGGAGGAGTAAGATGTCCTAAAGGAAACCAGGGGTGAAGGCCATGAAGTATCCCCAATAAATGCTTACGGGTGCAATGATTTCAAGACAAATATGACTCAATAGAATAAAAGGGGAGGATAGGACAAAAAAGAGAAACAAACAACAAGAAAAACCTATTGCAATGGTTTTAAGTGTAAACTAACTATATTAAGATTCTACTATAATTCAAGAAATCACGTATTATAAAAGAAAAATGACCTCTAGACTATAAGTGATCTAAATCCTCAAACAATTTCTAAATATATTTTTTTATATGGCCTTCAAAAAGACTTCTTACTTGACAGAATCTGATCCTCACAAGTAGAGTTGTCTAGAAAAAGGTGGGGTAGAGAACCAATTTCTTCCCACATTTAGTCCTACAGGGTGATTTCCTATGATTGGTCACCATGATTACCTTCGTCCGATGGGGGTGGTTGAGTCTTGATATTCTTGGTGCTCACCCACCGCACACGATTCCTTGCCACTGGTTGGGTAGCCCTGAGGAGAAATTCTTGCACGATGACCTAGCCTAACTCACTTTGAATCAAGTTTCTGGTGCACTCCATTTTTAGACTATGGGATGGTGAAGAATTTTAAGCTCACTAATATGTCATCTTCGGTGTCTCAACGTAAGTGATCGATGGGTGTTATTGGAAGCCTATCCCACCAATCCTACACCTAACTACACATATAATTTGGCCTTAGTGCCCAAATGGGCTTAATTTACATGTGTTGAATTATTAAGGTGTAGTGTTTCGAGTCTAGGCTTGGCGGAGTTAACCAAGATCACATTCGATTAGGGTGTGTGTGTGTGAAAATGATGTGTCGAGTGGATGAGTTAATTGCACACGTTCATGATGCCATGCACTGCTGAAAATAAAGTGTTGGAAAAATGTAAATAATGTTGAAAATGGACAATAAAATGAACAACAAATCCAAGCACAAAAACCACCACCCAATAATGGTATCAATCAGTGAAAAAAGATGTGGAAAAAAATCTATTCAAAGACACACTTACGGCCAAAATATATAATATCTAAGGGACTGGAATCTAAAGGTACACATATGATGTAAATGGTGCAAACAAACAACAAAAATCATAGGTGAAAAACGCTACAAAGAATAGGTAAGAAGCTCCAAAAACCTAGGAAACTCATGGGGATCCTAAGGGGGAAGGTAACACTAAAATATAAAGGGAGTAAAAGGATGAAAATACCTATCCAATATGGTTGTAAAATAGTGGACAAAACCTTAGAAATTAGTGGTTGAATGTGTTGTACCCTAGACTCCTTAACTCAAAAAATCTCTTCCTAAAAGGTGGAGGTGTACTGTAAACCCTAACGGGTATTTTTACTTCCTCAATGAGAAATAACTAAGAGAATCTAGGCCTAGCTCTGACTCTGGAAAGAACAAAAACCCTTCCCTGTACACATGCAGCATAATCGACAAATCTAAAAAATTCTAAAAAATATTTTGAAAAATTGTAGAATGTGGATTCTGACCTGACGAGTGCATTGGAATGTGGAAAACAGGCCAAAAAGTGCATTGAATAATGTAGAAAAGGGGCCAAAAAGTGGGTTTTTTCTCTTTGGACTCTCGGTATGTAGATCTCACCTAGATGTTTCCATCTCTTTCTCAACTAGTACCTGTGACCTGCGGAAAGATGTGAAAAACCAACAAAATCCAATTTTTTTTCCAGAAAAAAAGGAGATCTAGAAATAGAAATTGAGAGGCTAAAATATCTGGAGAAAATATTGAAAACCACTAAAAAAAAAATCATGAAGGATATGAATTACTACGCCCATGGAATTGTCATTTGTTGACAACAATGTAGCTAAAGAGCCACTAGAGTCGTCATTTGTTAGTATGAAAAATCTTAGAGAGTGTACCAAAAACACTTCACTTAAGTCACTGGCGACCAGTGACCCTAACAACAAGATGTGATTGTTTACACTTTAGATCTGCAATGAAAAAATAAGAAAACCCTACAGAAAAAAGATCATGTACAACCTAAAACATAGAACAACAAGAAATAATTGATGCAATAACCCAATAGAATAAGGCATTAATAAAAAATACTTTATTAGTAACACCCGGTGAAGGAGATCTACAAAATGGGTCTATAAATTCCCCTCCTTGGGATGGGTCCTTTGGTGTCCTTGTGCTTCAGTGATCAGTTTCTCTCTCCCAATATGCAGAAAACCCAAAACAAAGAGAGAACTCAAGTGGGAGCTCAAATGGAATGAGATGATAAAGGTGTCAATGATAGTGATCATGGTGAATAATGAATGGAAAACCCTCTTATTTATAACAAAGTATTGGGCTAAATTAGAAAATCAAAAATAATAAAATATTATTGACCAAATGAAGATTTGACTGTTAGGAATACTTTATTATATTTTTTCCAGAGGGAAAAGATATTCAAAGTGGTCAAATATCATTATTTAGAAAATAGTTGAAGTAATTAACAAATAAAATGATTTATTAATCACTTTTCAAGGATTAAGAATAGTGTGAATGTGAAATAATTATTAAATAATGGTTTAACAATTATTCCAAAAATAAGAATATGGAAGAATAAATAAATAATGGTTTATTTCATTATTCCAATGTGATTTAGTCAAATGTGTTAAGAAATAATTATAAAACAATTATTTAATAATTATTTCTAGAGAAAATTAAATAAATAATGATTTATGAGAATAATTTCAGCAAAATCACATAAAAAATCATTTGTCGACGCGTTTCAAACCAACCAGTGTGGTTCATCGTCAGGACAAGTTGAAGATCCAATCTCAGTGATCAATTAAATAGGGACAACAGGCCATTCCAACAACTAAATTTTCTAGAATAACTGTTAAAGGATCCCTAACGGCTAGGTTTGACCAGACCCAAGGGGAGGGACCCAAATTTTACTAATTCTTTTATTTATCACTTTTATTATAATTATATATATATATATATATATATAATATATATATATATATATATATATATATATATATATATATATATATTAGTTATATTATATTATTTATTCATATTATATATTATTATTACCAATATTAATATTATTTATATTATTAATTATTTACCATTATATATATTTTCATTTATTAACCATTAATATTAATAAATAATTAAATAAATAAAATATAAAATAATAATTTCCTGAGCTTTAATTAGGTCGAGATTTAAATCTTACTTTTAATAATAGGATATAATAATAATATTTACCATTATGATAAATTAAAATAGATAATATTTATTAATGATTTTAATACTAGTATATTGGAAATATTAATGTTATTATTAATATAGTAATTAAGTATAAATTAATATTTTTTATTAGGTAATATGGTAAATATGATTAAATAATATATATTAATAAGATTTAATAATAGGAATATTATTAAATATACAAATAAATAAATATATAAATAAAATAAAAATTGATTTTAATTAAATTATAGATAAAAATATTACCTTTAATAATAAAATGTTAGGTTTATACTAATAATGTATTACTCTAATTATATAATGGTTAATAAATGAAAAATATATATAATGGTAAATAATTATATTAATATAATAATATTAATATTGGTAATAATAATATTAATATGAATAAATAATATTATATATAATTTATATATGTATATAATAATTATAATAAAAGTGATAAATAAAAGAATTAGTAAAATTTGGGTCCCTCCCCTTAGGTCTGGTCAAACCTAGCCGTTAGGGGTCCTTTAACGGTTATTCTAGAAAATTTAGTTGTTGGAATGGCCTGTTGTCCCTATTTAGTTGATCGCTCAGATTAGATCTCGAACTTGTCGTGACGATGAACCACACTGGTTGGTTCGAAACGCGTCGACAAATGATTTTTTATGTGATTTTGCCGAAATTATTCTCACAAACAAGATTATGGAGCACGGAAGTCTAAATTCTTTAAAAATAATGATTTATTCAATTATTCTCATGGTTTATTATTATTATTTTAAACAGAAATAATTTAATATAAACAAATTACTAAATTTCAGTGGAATGAATAATGTCAGAAGAGCCTCAACATATTGAAAGAAAAAATGGTTGTTTCACCTATACTAGCGTTGCTTGATTGGAATAAGGAATTCCATGTCCATGTAGATGCCTCTTATATAGCTTTGGGAGTGGTACTGGCATAACCTAGTGTAGAAGAGATTGATCATCCTATAGCTTTTGTAGGTAGAAATTTATCTAAAGTAGAAAAGAATTACACCACTACATAAAGGGAAGGACTCACCATGGTATATGCTTTGCAGAAGGTTAGATACTATTTGATGGGGTCACACTTTAAAATGTTTACAGATCATTTTTCAATGAAGTATTTGGTTAATAAGCCTATCTTAGGAGGAAATATTTTCATATGGTTACTGTTATTCTAGGAATATGACATTGAGATCATTATTAAGGTAGGGAGACTAATGAAGGACCTCACCATTTTCCAAGACTAGAAACAAGAGAAGAATCAACCAGCATAGAGGATAATCTCCCTGGTGCATAGGTATTTGCAATCAGAGCTTCAGATTACCATTTCACAGATATCATTCAGTTTTTGACCACAAGAATGTCTCCTTCAAAGTATACTACAAAACAAAAGAAATAATTAGTGGTTAAGGCAACTGACTTTTCATTAACAGTAGGAAAGTTATATAAGATGGGAGCAGATGAGACACTACGTAGATATGTTCCTGAACATTAAAGACAAATGATTATAGGAGAGGCTCATGGGGGCGTAACTTATGGAAAATGTGCAGGAAAAGCTATTATGCAGAAGATTTTGAGAGCAAGATTGTGGTGGCCTACACTGCATCAAGATGCAAAGGAATACTGTCGAGCATGTGATGTGTGTCAAAGAATAGGGAATCCTTTCAGAAGAGATGAGATGCCTTTGGTACCACAAGTTACATTGTAGGCCTTTGATCAGTGGGCCATTGATTTTTTTGGACCCATCAAACCACCTGGAAAGAGGACTAGTGCAAGGTACATAATTACAATGACTGATTACTTGACAACATGGGTGTTGGCTTATTGGTTCTTGACCCAGGTTCAAAGTTAGTTGCACCAAACAAATACCTACAATACTAGTCATTTTGGCATCCATCCATGGAGTGCAGACTGAAGTCTCACCAGAAAAAATACAGGGGGATGCTGGAACCAAGTTTCTGCACCTAGAGATCAACGTGATGTTGTTTTATGTCCTAAATCCACCTTCATGCAGATCAATAAGCCTTTATGGATTATCAATATAACTCTCCTTAATCAGCCTCTAGACCTTCATGAAGGTCTACGACTATCTTTCGTGGCCCTTGAAAAGACTAATCAGCTACTTACGTGTACCAAATATTACTCTTAATATAGAAATTACTCAGATCGGCCTAGGTGTTTGATAACTTTAACATACAACGAGATAATCTTTGTGTAAACAACTATCATCAATTGTGTTCATATAACAATATAAATCGTGTAAATTCGTGCATCAATACATCATTATTTTATAAACCCAACATAACATAAAGCGCATGTATATAAACATAAGTAAAGAGATAACACAGGTATTTCTACAACAGTCTTCTTTATTAATATCCAATTCATCTTAAAGACTGAAACTTCCCTGCACACTCAGTTGCAGGGATTCGCTCACTCAGCTGCTGACTCTACTCTAGGCCTCTGTGCACACAGTTGTAGAACCTTTCTTCCTACTCTTCTTCGCTAACTCTCTAGACCTCTCCCATGGACCAAACTTCATTACTTTCCTTAGACATCCTAAGACACACTTATTTATATAATCTGATGGTCCGCAAAGCATGGGTAGATCCTCAAAAATCTGACTCAACTTACATAAAGAAGGGTAAAACCCTTTATAATTATTTAACTAACTATGCACTTTACGACCACAATTGTGGAGAATTTACATCTTTATAAAACAAAACTTGGGCTTTTGCCCCAAAACTTTGTCTTTTACCCCAAAATTAACCCTAGGGGACCCCATCCCAACAGACCCCCAACACAAAGATCGTAACTTGCCCTTGAGTCACTCGGTTGGCATGGAGATCTTGCTGCGAAGATCCCCTAACTAGACTTGTGCAACTGCTACCTCAGTCACACTCTGCATGGTTGCTTGCTTAATTTGCTCCACTAGTTTCTTTGTGGCTAGTCATGCACTATCGTGCTTGATTTTCCGTTGTGTACTCTACAATTTCGCCAATTTCTCCTAAATATTGGCGGAGATGATGTAGGCCTCATCCAACGAGGGCCCCACTCTAACCTTAAGGATGACATCTTTCTTCTGTGCTAATTCCACCTGTGTGAGCAACTACATCACCTGCTACAGCTTGGCAAGGCATTGTGTTGTAGCAATGGTGTGTGTCATCGCCCTCTCTTCATCATATTTCTGTTGGAGCTCGCAAACTTCTGTATTTAAGAGATGTAGGGTGGGATCTTCCTGTAGAGTTGTGACTACCTCCACAGCCTGCTCAAACAACGTTGTTCAGTCTACCACCATGACATCCACTGTTACGATTCCATCCTCCATAGCGGTTCACATTGTCCCTTATCTCTGGCAGGGTTGGAGGTTGTGACCTCAACTCCAGTTTAGTTATCCTCAGGTTCAAATCGAATTGAACTCTAGCCACTTCTATCTTGGCATCGTGTACACCCGCAACCATCTTTCTGATCTTCACCTCCAATGATGCTTCCTTAGGAATATGAAATTTTGGAACCATTCTACATGCCTCTGTCACTGTGACCGCAAGCTGGGCATTATGCGCCTGAATTTTCTCCTTTTTTTGCAATGCCTATGACTTCTCAATGAACATATATTCATTGTTCACTCTATATTCACTTATGAGGCTCAGCGTGTGTTGTTCCTGTGCCCAAAACTCTACTATCACACCTTCCTGTAGCATGTGAAGATACTCATTTCGGAGCGTGGCGAGGTTGAGGATGATGTTCTTTAAAGAACTCATGATGACCTTGTCACCGGCAGCCTCCACACTCAAGGATCCATATGAAAGTGCAACTTCCTAAAGATCTAGTGATCGAACCATCTCTGTTGCATGATTGGTTACTAGTGCCAAACTCATTGATGTAGCGCTGATATGCCTTATGCCTACCATGATTTGAATCATGTGAATATGCAACTCATGCAGATTCTTCTGAATGGTACTTAGTGCCTACTGGTGCTACTATTCGAATTGCTAGAACAATTAAGCCATGGTATCACGCACCTTGTCACCTACTTTATCCAGGTTGATGTCTATCAGAGTAATAAGATCTAGTGATAGATTTGCCGCTTTTTATTTCTTCCGTGGCCCTTTTGTTCCTTGTTCTTTGTGCCTTTTGATTCGAAAGGGAGTTCTTTGTTCGTCCTAACCACCATCACCCTGCTCTGACTTCTCCTCCTCCTTTGTTTGGGGCAAACGAGACTTACCAATGTGCTTAGAGTTGTGTTCTTCTTATTTGGCCTGCTACTTTGTGGTGCACTTCACTTCCACCCGGGCCTTCTCCTCGACCTCTTTTCTTAGCTTCTTAGCCAATTGCTGGACCTTTTTCTTTGTTGCTTATTTCTTCTTCTTTACTACAGATTTGTTGGTGCCCATAGCTAGATCTAATGTAGTATGCCAATCTATTAGCCAATGCTTGATGACCTCATGAATAGTGTATTTTGTAGTGAGGTAAGGTAGGTCAAACTATTTTTGTTATGGATCCTTCCATGCTCAGATGTATGCAGGGTGGAAGTCATCTTTAAACTCCGTGTATTCTGAAAGCTGCTCAAACACGGTTGGTGACAACCATCAACACCCAGAAGACTTTGGTCTCTGTGATGCACGCGGTGTTCTTTGTTGCCCAAAGGGATGCAAATTGTGCAGCCTCTGGCAAATCTTTATCCACAGGAGGAAACTGACTATCCTCCAACAGATCCCAAGTGACGAGCAGAATGGAGAGAAACAACCACAAATAGTGGAATGTTTTACTCTTGTCCTATGCCTCTCTACAGTTCGCAAGGAACTCACTAGAAAGGTAGTGTGACCAATTGAACTATATGCCCTCCGCGCATTGGAAAACTAGTGAAATAACGGGCGCTGGAACCTCATCTGTGCAACAGTTCCTCATGATTTTGCCAGAAAGGATGTACGTAACAATTTTTATCATGGGGTTGGTGATTGACATAATAGAGTACCCACATGACTTCTTCACGAGCTTGAATTTTTCCTTCATTTTCTCTGCAAGGTTGCACTCTCTCATCTTTCAGCCAAACTCCTTGGCTAGATTCAACCCTGAGTGCGGTAGTAGTGTGATTCGATGGATTAGCATATCAGTAATAGGGATCGACATGCTCTGCCACAAACAAAAATCATGCTCTAGGGTCAACAACTGCTTGATAAAAATCAGGTTGATGTTGGAGTGGTGGTAGTGGGGCCCCAACAACAGGTTCACCAACCCTGACTGATTCACTCCACAAATCCACTCCAAAAGCTCCAGCGCAGTGACACCTAATTCTTTGTAAAAGACCCTCTTCATATAGTTCTATATTACCAAATCGGGGAACCTCTCATCGTCTGGCAGGTCCTAGTCTTCCGGCTTGAGATGGGGAATCTACGCTAAGCACGAACCTTCAAAAGTGATGTTCTCCAATAGCAGGGGTGTATTGAGGAGGAATTTTCCTACATTTGTGTCCTTAGGGACCTCCAATTTTCCCTTGCATAGAGGGATATAATCTGGCAACTTGGATATAGGATCTACCCCCTCAGCGTCTATGTCCTCCATGCCCTCTTCGGCCTCCAAATCAACCACTATCCCCTTGTCCTTCTCCAATTGTTTTTCCTTTTTCTAGGCTTGGGTAGTAGCATGCTTCCTTGGTGACTCGCGCACTAACATGGGCTTCTTATACTTGTCTTTCTTAGGTTTGGGAACTTCTCTCACTAGTGTAGGCTTCGACCTAGGTGACCTTGGCACTATAGGCACAACAACTGGAGCCTCGCTACTCATTTCCTTTGGAGCAACTCCCTCAAAGGTGACAACTCCTCAAGTACCAATAGTCTCTCATTATATGAACATCATGCTGAGAATAAACTGGTATCCTTGGGTAACTTATCAAATACAGAACTAGCAACTAAATCAGTGAAAACCTGAGGATTCATAAACAATCGACAACTCAACACAAAAATTTTAAGGATGCAAAGTGTTTTTCACATGATGGACACACGTAATTTATAGGTGGATTTGAATTCAAATTCGACTGTTCCCCCCAAAATCCATCCATAAATGCTGATTTGGCAGTAGATCTTTAAATATTTTAGCCTTAAATGCCTTAGATGTCACCCCCCCACTCCTCTTAACCGTCTCATGGCAGCCAAATCATGAATAGTGACTATAAAGGTTACTTTCTGGCTACACTGCGTGATCTCTCCCCTTATAACATAGCTCCTTTCATGCTTGTTCTAGTACTATGACATCATTCATTTTCACGCAGCCGCCTTGTCGTGTAGCTCTACAAACCGGGTAGTATACTTTATAGTCCTGCGCCTCCTTGCAGCTTCCTGGAGTACTAAGACTGTGCTACCACAATGTAGTCATTGGGCTAGATCCCCCGTGTATGGCTTCAATCAACTTCCATTTACCCTTCCCGAAAATGGGTCTCCATTCAACTTCACAAGCTAAACTACTCCACTATTTGTAATCTATTTGATAACATATGGCCCCAACCAGTGCATTTGAAATTTTCCTCGAAACTTATCAAACTTACTGTCATATAATAAAACTAGATTGTTTACCCTGAAGGTGTGTATTTTATTATGTCAATTGTGCCAACATTTTTCACATTCCTTCTGAACCTACTGATGGAATCCTACCAAAAATCTATCTTCCTCGAGCTCCATTAACTGCATGAGCCTTTCTTCTAAGGCTCCACGGTCCACCATTCCTGTGATGCGTAGACTAGGCACAATATACTCCATAGGTATGGCAACTTTCACGCCCTAGACCAACCTAAAAGGTGTCTTACCATTAATATTTTTACAAGTAGTTCTATAAGCCCATAACGCTGCTAGTATGTGCATGTTCTAATCATTCCACGCGTTGTAAATTTTTCAGTGCATTCTACAATATCTTATTAAAAGCCTCAACTATTCCATTGGCCTAAGGATGATATGGCGTACTCTTCTGATGGTAAGCTTTGAACTCATATGTGAGCACGCTGATCATTTCATTGAGAAAATGCGTACCGCGATCACTCATCATTGCCTTTGGGCAACCAAACCTCGTTAACACATATTCAAATAGAAATTTTGTTGTTGTTCTCCAAGTACAGTCCTTCACAGGCTGTGCCTCCGCCCATTTGGTCAAATATTCGGTCACGATGATGATATATCATGAACCTGTTTTCTTTCCTAGAGGCTGAATTGGTGCTACAAAATTAATTGCTCATTTCTCAAATGGCTACAATGACACCTGTGGATTCAAAGGCAACTCATCCCTCCGTGATGACCTTCCCATTCTCTAACGTGCATAATATGCCCTACAATAGGCTTTAGAATCCTTATGCAGTGTTGGCCACCACAACCAAACATGCAAAATATTCTCTGTTGTTGCTTTTCGTGAATAATGCCCTCTCTTAACTACTCCATGAGCTTTAGTGAGGATAGTGTTCCATTCAAAATCAGACAAATAATGTCGAAGTATCTCACCCGATCCTATCTTATTCAAATGTCCTGCAATTACAAAGAAATCAAACATATGCACCACCAATTCTTTCTTTTGCTGACTAGTATATCCTTCTAGAGCCATTCCTATGGTCAAGAAATGGATAATATCCATGAAGTGATTATCTGCTACTTGCACTATGAACAGTTGTGTGTCAGGTAACCCTTCCTCCAAACTGGTAGGCTCTTCTCTCATTTCAATGCATGACAGATGGTCTGGTCTCACGTTCAATCTTCCTGGCTTCACGATTACTTCAAAATCATATTCTTGAAACAACAACAACCATTTGCATATTCCCCCCCACCCAACACAGGCTCATTAAATAGATATTTCAATGCAGAATGGTTTGTGTACATCTTGAAATGTTTGCCGAGCAGGTAATGTCTAAACTTCTAGAGTACGTACACCATAGCCAAGCCTTCGCGCTCTGTCATCGAATAATTATTTGAAGCATTAGACAACTTCTTGCTCGGAAACACTATAGCATGATCCAGTTCTCCTTCATTAGCCTGCATCAACACTACTCCTAGTGCAATACACGAGGCATCCACATGCACATGAAATTCCTTCTTCCAATCCGAGAAGACTAGGATCAATGCAGTGACCATTTTCTCCTTCAGTATATCCAAGCTACCTAAAATTCTTCATCCCAACAAAATGTAGCGTCCTTCTTCAGTAGCTTTTCCATAGGCACGTAATCTGAGCATAACTTTTGATGAACTTTTAATAGTACCCAGTGTGGCCTAGCATTGCACGCAGCTGTTTAACACTTCTTGGCACCTCCAAATTAATTATTACCATGATATTAGTAGGGTCCACCATAAGTCCTTGCCTACATACCACATGACCCAACAAGATTTCGAAAGGGAAGTAGAACAAGCATTTATTCAGGTTTAGCACAATTTGATTCCTTCAACATGTATCCAACATGAAGTGAAAACTGGTTACATGGCACTTTACTAGCCCAAACACTATCCAATCATCAAAATATACCTCCAATAACTTGTGAATGAATTCTTTGAACACCGCGATGACTATGCGCGAGAAGATCAACAGTGCATTCTTAAGTCCAAAAGGCATTATTGTGTACTGGAAACATCCCCACTCTATCGTGAAGGTGGTCTTACTCCTATCTTTTGGTGCGATATTTATCTGATGGTATCCAAAGAACCCATCATTGAATGAATAGGCCTCCTGCCCAGCAACATTATCCAGTACCTCATCTGTGAAAGGTGTTCGAAGAGGATCATGAATGCAAGCATCATGAAGCTTCCTGAGATCGACTCAAATCCTTATTTCATCCTTCTGCTTCTTTTCTTGAACTACCATTGGAATCACCCAATCAGATTCCTCCACTGGTTCAATAATACCTGCTACAAGCATCTTGTCCAAATCCAAGTGGACTTTTTCCTTGTATTTTGGATTAAGGCAATATGGTCTTTGCTTAATGGGTTTTGCATCCAGTTTCAAAGTTATTTTTATGACTCCCAAATCGTCTATGATGCCTTTTAAGTCTGAAAATTTGGTAGGGAACACATCTTGATATTCACGGAGCAACTCAGTGACTTTATCTATGGTAGCATCATCCCAATAATCTCCAATATTTGCAAAATTTAGCTCCACCTCTGTGCCAACGTTCACTTGTTTAGTATTCAATGGTGCGGTAATATCTGGATTCTCTATCTGTGGTCCTTCAACTTCACGGTGCCCTTTTGCCTATGGAATTTTAATATTCCTTGAATCCTCATCATCTCCTTTAGCAATTACATTATAACACTCCAACGCATGACACAATTGGGTGCTTAAATCTGGTTGAATCAATTATAAAGGATCATGCAGTATCCTGAAGACTGTTGCCTTAACCTCCTGCAGCGCTTCATCGATGCTTTTGAAACCATCCTTAATGATGAAGCTCATCACAAATCCTTCTCTCAAGATGTTCCACTTTGCAGTACCGTGGAAAATATCTATTTCCAGGTACCAATTCATAGGAATGATGTCCAAAGTGTGATAGAAAATATGCACGCACTCTGGCTGCGGCTCCGTTCCATAATCCTTTGTCCATTTTTCTAAATGATAGCGTAGATAATTTCTCCCATTGTATTTTTCAGTTAGCTGAAATTTCGAGTGACCAAACTGCAATCGCATCATTCTTATGTACTCACACCATTCATCAAAATTGTCTTTATGTGTGCCCTACCACCGTGCAGGCATAGCATGCAACGCCAAATCCAACACTTGGAAGCAATGCTTCTCAGATACTTCCCTTTCAAATGCATCCATAAATGTATCTACTTCAGTTAGAATATCATAATAAGGCAATCTTCTTACCTCGGAGGATACACAGTGAAACGATTTAATCATCATATTACAATGCAACGTAGATACTTCGTGTAACCTATTTTGCCATTGCTCCATTTCTTCATCTGAATCTAATGTACATGATCTTTCGTAGTCCCATGCGATTCATCCATCAGCTGTTGGATTAACCCAATCTTGGTCTCATGTTGTTATTTTATAGATATGATCCAAATCATCATCTCCTTCCTCATAGTCGTAGAGTGTTTCACTATAGCATAGCCCTTCTGCACGGTCTAATGGTACTACTACGCATAGTGATTTCCTTTCAAACAACATAGTCCTCTTCTTCAAATTGATCACCCCATTCATGTCGATAGCCCAATCAATTCTAGGAGTGTGGGGTATGGATTACTACCATCAACAATCTCTGTCACCTTTAAATCAGCCAACGTGCTCGCACCTTCTACATCCACGGTCGCTGCATGCAATCTCCCCATAGGGACAATCTTTTGTTGATTTTCCATTATGAATTGAATCAAAGAACACTGCAACACAGGTCTCCCTATTCTTTCCCCTGTCTGTTTAGGAAAAACATTCGCATCCAACCCCAGATCCAAAATTACTTGATCCATCTCATTGTATCCTATTTGGTGGTAATCCTCATCTCGCGCCCTGTTCTTGTGTTTTGTTTTCCTATCTTTCTGACCACGCGGTGTCCTTCAAGAGCACCTTCCTTACTAGCACACTTATTTATCAGTTCTTGTAGCCCTTTTATGGTCTTACTATCGCATAGTAGCTTCATACAAGTTTCCAAGAAGGTAGTAAGCATGGAAGGGTCAACCTCTTTAGATAGCTTGTCCTAACTTCCTGAGGTAGAAGCCTTAGCGAATCTTTTCTTTTCTTCCATGAACGTTTCATTTGCGTGCTCCAGGTCAAACCCACCATCCTTTTCTAGAGCCTTACAAACCCACTCAATTTCTTCAGATTGCTTTCCTTTATGATCACCAGCCATCATTCTGCTTCGCAACACAATTTCACATTGGGATCCTCTTCACATGGCTTGGCCCTCATCATCCATAGATTCGAGGTAGGTTGTGCCTTATTCTCCTACATCTTAGCTATCACTATGGTTCATTCTTCTATTGCATGGTCAAACTATGTACAATATCAGCATGATGGTCGTGTCTGGCTTGTACACTACCGTGTGCAGTGTCCTGCCACCCCACAATTATATCAAATAACTTGCCCTCGACCTCTACTAGGTCCTCCTCCTCCTTGGCCCTGTTCGCAGTCCTGATATCCTCCTTGCACTCCCCTAGCACCCTATTTTGGAGGCCGAGTTTCTATTTCCATTTCATACACAAGAATTCTTTCCATAATAAATTCATAGCTATAGTAGTTACACTCATGGTGGCCCACCGATTTACAGAAATTACAAAATAATTGTTGCAACATCTGAACAAATTTTTGCAGCAAGTGATAATTGTCTGTTACATGTTTTCCATCTACCTGACAGATGGCACACCATAACAAGGGCCCTATACTTGGTCCCATGGAAGCCTCCCGTCTGAGCGGCATTGGCCCTCCCCCTGTAATATAATTCGCAAAAACACAACAATGATCTTTATCATGCCCTTGGATTTTACATTTTAGGCACCAAAATTCTTCATGCACCTTCGGTCGAGAAAATTTTTCTTTCTTAAATCTCTATAACTCCAAGAATAGGTTCTGCAACTCTGCATGAATCTACTAAACTCACAGAGAAACATCCTGAATAGGTGTTTCATGAAATCTCATTGCAATTTGTAGTGCTTCCTCCTGACTCCCTATCTTTTTCTACAATAAATAAACCCTTAGGTGGGGTAGGAGCAAGGCTACAAACCATTCATGGTGCTGAATATCCATGAGGTTCATGTTAGCTGCATGGATTTGGCACTTCAGTCTCTGATCCAACTCCCAAGGTGTTTCACCAAGCCTCATCATGATTTCCTTGAATCCAATGACTGATTGGGATTCATACTTGGGCCTACCAAATTTCTTATTCAGTGCAGTCTAAGTGTCCGCTAATGATACCAATGGGTTCAGTGCATTACTTAATGTACCATGTCAACACGCGATCTTGTAGAACAATAACCAATTGCACCTTATTTATATGATCATTTGTAATATTCTATGTCGTCCATACAGCCTTCGTAGCAAACCAAAACTAATCCAGGTCCTCACTTCCCAAGCCCTTCAAAATGGTCAACTTCATGCTATTCGACATATTGAATGGTGGCAGAGGTGGTGGTGGTGTGGGTGAAGGTGTATGATGTGGAGGTGAAGGTGGAGGTGGTGTGGGTAGATGAGGTATCCACAGAAAACCCTGCTTTATCAATAGTACAGTGCTTCATGGTGAGGCATGTACTATTCCCTCATCGTCACTCGAAGGAGGCTCTATAAATGGACTATATTCAGGACCCGCTCTTTCCTAATTTCTAAATATTTTCCCACTTCGCGTAGATCCAAACATCAAGGTAGTGGCATAACCTACTTTTTGAACAAGAGAATTTTAATCCAAGTATTCAAATATTTTAGATGCTCATTATTGGCTTGAGGGGTCCTGACATAGGTTTGGAGTTAGTTAGCTAAAAAAATCCCTACACTACTGGCCCTTTCGGCATCAGCCCACGATGCACAAATTGAAGTCTCACCCGAATCAGTATGGGGGGATGCTGGAACCAAGTCTCCGCACCCTTGAGATTTCTGAGGGGTCGATTAGTCCAACTGTGAATACTTTCACACAAGTTACTTCATGCAGCATCCTGACCTGTGATACCTTTGCGATTTGTTATAACCACCTTCGTGCAACACTCACCAGGGGTTGAGGTGCTTTCACGCTGTTATGGTAGTGATCTGTGCTATTTCACCAAATTACACTATGTATCTTACTTATCTTCTTACAAATGTTATTTAACTTTGAGTAAACAAATACGTTATCTCACATTTACTTAATCAACACAATCATATACGTTTGCGCACCACATAAATAGTGAAAATGCAATTCATACCCAATATACTCAAAGCATAAAAACATGAAATAGATACATAGAATGGATGTGAAACTTCTCTTTATTAGTGTTTCAACGGTTATAGACTTGACTCGTCTTGTCCACTCAGCTATAGGGGTCCGCACACTCAACTGTGGACTACCAGGTCTCTGCGCACTCAGTTGTAGAGCCTTCTCCTACTCTATGACCCAAAGACTCAACTCTACACTTAGATCCTATGCTATCCTTCTATTCCATCATCATTCTATTTCTAACTATATTAACCATGGGGAGATCTCTAAAACCAACATTACATTACAAAATTAAGGGTGAACAACCCTATGATTCATGTACAAACTTCGCGCTCCGCACGAACAAAATGTGGAATCTTTACATCAGATTTACATTTTTCAACAAAATATGGGATTTTAGCCCCAAAAATTCCCTTGGGGGATCCCGTGCCCAATAGGTCCCCAACACAAATATTGTGACTCGCACTCGAGTTACTCTTTCGGTGCAAAGATCTTCGCGTGAAGACCACCCAACTCTACTTGGACCATTGCAAGATCGACGACACATTGAGCAACTTCTTGTTGTACTTCCTGGACACGTTGTTTAGAGACTACTATATCTAAACTACTACCCCGAACTTGTTTATAGTCTCACACCTCCTTTCAGCTGCCTAGAGCGCTAAGACTGTGCTTCGATCAGCTAGTTAGATAGCCGGGCTACCTGTGTATGGCTTCAATTGGCTATTGTTCACTTTTCTTGGGAAAGGATCTACATTTAACTTTACCAACTGCACCGCAACTCCATCTATGACCTCCTTAATAATTACAGTCGCAGCCAATGCATTCTAAATTTTCCCAGGAATTTATCAAACTTAATATGATATAGTAACACCAAATCGTTCACCTTGAAGGTTTGCAACTTAATATGTCGATCTTGCCAGGCCTTTTCACACTGCTTTTGTACGTATTGGTGAAAGCCAAGCAAAAATTTTTCTTCCTCAAGTTCCTCCAACAACGTGAGCCTCTCCTCCAAGGTTTTGTGGTCCATCATACCTGTGAACACTACTATGCACAGACTAGGCACGATGTATTCCATCGGGAATACGGCTTCCACTCCATAGACCAACTGGAAGGTGTTTTTCCTGTCAGTTTCTTGCATGTCATCCTATAAGCCCATAATACTGTAGGTACGCACAGGTCCCAATTACTTCGCAGTGCATTGCATAACTTGGTCAGTGTAGTCTCCAGTACTTTGTTAAATGCTTCTACTATCACGTTAGCTTGTGGGTGATACAGTGTGTTTTTCTGTTGATACACCTAAAACTCTTCTGTCAGCATGTTGATCGTCTCGTTTGGGAAATTTGTACCATGATCTCTCATTAAGATCTTCAGACACCCAAATCATGTCAATACATGTTCAAACAGAAACTTCATGGCCATCACAGCTGTGCAATATTTTACCAGTTACGCTTCTACCCAATGAGTCAGTTACTCTGCTGTAGTGATAATATATCTCGCGCCCATTTTTACTTGAGGTTTGATAGGTCCTACAAAGTCGGTCACCCACTTTTAAAAGGGCTGCAGTGTCATTTGTATATTCAAAGGAATCTCATCCCTCCACAATGATTTACCTATTCTTTGACATACATCAAAGGCCTTGCAATGTGCTTTTGAATCCTGATGAAGGGTTGGCCACCAAAACCTTGCGCCGAGAATCTTCTGTGCGATCACTCTCCTTGCATAATGTCCTCCTGAAATGCCCCCATGAGAATCTGTGAGGATATTCCTTCATTCAAGTTCAGGTACATACCTTCGCAGTATCTCACCATTCCCGATTATATATAGGTGCCCTGCAATGACAGAGAAATCTGTCGCATGCACCACTAGTTCCTTCTTCTGTTGGATGGAGTACTCTTTTAGCGTAGTTCCAGTGGTAAGAAAGTGGATTATATCTTCAAAATTTCCATCCACTACACACACAATAAAAAGTTGTGCATCAGGTAATCCTTCCTCCAGACTAGTAGGTTCCTCTCTTGTCTCAATGCGTGGCAAGTGATCTGGTTTTGTTTTCAATCGTCCAAGTTTCACAACGACTTAAAAATCATATTCTTGGAACAATAAAAGCCATCTACATATGCGCCCCACCAACACAGGCTTATTGACCAAGTATTTCAGCATGGAATGATCTATATACATTTTGAAGTGTCCCCCTAGCAAGTAGTGCTGATATTTCTGGAGCACATACAACATAGCTAGTCCCTCACATTTAGTGGTGGAATAATTATTTTCTACTTTATATAATCTACGACTTGCGAACGCTATAGGGTGATCCAAGCCTTCTCCACCCTCATGTGTTAATAGTGCCCCTAGCGCTATACTCGATGCATCAACATGGACATGAAACTCTTCCTCCCAGTTTGGGAAGACCAGGATTGATGCAGTGACCATATTTTCTTTCAATACATCCAGGCTTTTCTCACAGTCATCGTTCCAACAGAACGTGACATCTTTTTTTCAACAACTTTTCCATTGGCGCAATGATCTGGGCATAACTTTTGATGAACTTCTTGTAGTACCCTGTATGTCCCAGAGTAGTGTAAAACTATTTCACACTTCACGACACTTCTAAATTCAAAATCACTACAATCTTCGCGGGATCTATCATCAGTCTCTGTTTGTAAACCACATGTTCCAATAGGTTCCCGAAAGGAATGAGGAACATACACTTCTTGAGGTTAAGCATGATTTGGTATCTTCATCAGGTATCCAACATCAAGCATAAGCTTGCTACATGGTGCTTAACCAGCCCAAATATAGTCCAATCATCAAAATAAACCTCCAAGATCTTGTGAATATATTCCTTGAGTGCTACAACAACCATGTGTGAAAATATGGTTGGCGCGTTCTTCAACCCAAACATCATGACAGTTTATTGAAAGAGACCACACTCAATTGCTAAGGTTGTCTTGCTCCTATCTTCCAGCCTGATTTCGATATGGTGGTACCTTGAAAACCCATCAATGAAAGAATATGCTTCCTTCCACTGACATTGTCCAACACCTCATCTGTGAAGAGAGTTGGGAATGGATCATGCACACAAGCATCATTCAATTTTCTGAGATCCACGCATATTCTTATCTTTTCATTTTGCTTCTTTTCCTACACCACCATTGGACTTACCCAATCAGATTCTTCTACCAGCTCAATGATTCATGCTACAATCATTTTGTCCAGTTCTACATAGACCTTCTCCTTGTATTTCATATTTAAGCGGTAAGGCCTCTGTTCAACTAGCTTCGCGTCAAGTTTTAACGTGATCCTTGTCATTCCTAAATCTACGATGATTCCCTTTAAATCCATAAACTTGGTCGGGAATAAGTCCTGGTACTCACGGAGTAACTTAGTGACCTTATACACCATCGCGTTGTCCTAGCAGTCGCTGAGCGTTGCAAACTTAGCTTCGGCCTTCGTACCTATGTTCACCTACTTCGTTTTTACTGGCGCGGTTATGTCAAGATTCTTAATCTGTGGTCCTTGAACCTTGCAATGTCCTTCTATTTCTAGAATGTTAATTTTCCGCGGACATTCCAGTGCATAGCTTAGCTGAGTAGCCCATTCAGGCTGAATCAATTCTTTTGGCTCCTGTGGTATCCTAAAGATAACTTCTTTTACCTCTTGTAGCACTTCATCAATGTTGTCCTACCATCCATCGTCAAAACTGAAGGTCATCATGAACCCTTTGCACAGGATATCCCATTCACCTTCCCATGGTGGAGCTCTATCTCTATATATCAATTCATGGGTATAACACCTAGTGTATGATAGAATAGGTGCACCCACTTAGGTTGTGTATTTTATCCATAGACCTTCATCCACTTGGCTAGGTGGTGAGCTCCAGTATTGTAGCAATAATGCTACAACTCCTGGGGCTTCCTGTCTCTCATTTTATCAACCTGGTTGTTCGTACAAACTTGAAAGCGACGGTGCTATATGCACAACTACTAGCTCTTGTCGCAGCTGTCACTTGATCAGCTGGCACAAGTCCGCTAGGGCTCAATCCAACTGCTATGGCTCACAGAAGAAGCTTTATCAATGATGGATGAAAGCTAGCTCAAAGAAGACTAGTCTACTTAACAAAAATGAACTAAAAGTAAATCAAAGCATGTAAACCTAAGAAACCCTAATTTAACTAGTCTAACCTCTATAATGCAATGAAGATGAGTAAAACTTCTACCAATGTTGCTACTACCTCTAATAAGTGGAAATGCATGGATCTAAACTACTTGCATCATCAAAGACATGTTTTTGTACTTTTCATTAAGTAGGTGAAATAATTGTGATTTTGTGCTTATTAGGGTTTGGTTGTGCAGTTTGAATGGAGAAGGAAGGAAAGCATGGGACAGGTTGGGTAGGCTAGGTGAGGTCCCTATGGACCCTTGGCATCCATCCACAGAGGTTTTCCACGTTCAGAAGCTCGGCAACCACGTGAATGACCTCCTACAGGATGTCTGCAGGGGATCCTACAGGATACCCAGGGTTTTCTACAGGATGTCTCTAAACTGCTACAGGATGATCTACCGTGAAGGATTGAAGTGATGGAGGAGTGATGGAATGATAAGAAGAGATATGTAAGGTAGGGATCAGGCTGGTGATGGCTCAGAAGTGGAAGGATGAGATGGGAAACGGGTGTAGGGAGTATGTTGAAGTGATGTCGATGAGAGGTCAAGGAATGAAGCTACGTGAGGAATGGGAGACTTTAGGAGAGGACCGAACGAAGTGAGGGCCAAGGAGATATGATTGCATGCATGATCAAGATGGAGGTAATGGTATTGGAGCGAGAAAGAGGAGTGTAAATGAAACAAATGATTATGAATGTCACCAAACCGAAAATTCATCAACCTGAATTACTTATGCTGAGAATTCAATGAACAACAATCCAAAACGTGAGGAGAAATGTGTATGAGGCTGTGATGAAAGTGTGTGTGCAGGTGTGACTGACAAGGAAGCATCTAATCAAGACCAAGACTGTATTGCAGCAATCATCAAGTAAGAAATGCATGTTTTTGGTGGCTAGTTATGGACTGCACCCCAATCTTCAAGAGAGATGCCAGTGAGCCTTAACAACTGTTTTTGCTGGAGCTCCAAGGGATGTTATATATCCTCTGCTACGCTAAGCAAGTGGAATCAATTGTACCGTAAGCAAAATCTATCTTACTCATAAGAAAATCAAACTGTCATTCGAATTGCATGTGTAAACGAAACTTAAAGTGCTGGAAATAAAATGGACACAACACTACAACAGAGGGGATCTATGGCTCTCAGGTTGGGCCCTAACCTGAGAGCTATAGTCTCCTAAGAAAACTCAGAAATAGATCACAAACTGCCTTCTTTATTCATAAAACTGGTGTCATGCCGAATTGGCTTACAAAAAGGAACAAAACTAAACTGTGCTCCGAAATTACAATGATAATACAGGAGTTTCAACAACCATGTAAGGCTAAGGCCTTCAAATTTATACAAAAGAAACGATGAGCCACCGAGTGCCCTTTATTTTACGGGCTCGGCTGTCCAACTAGAGTTTGACTGCGGATCCTGTAGGGCAGTCATAACTACTGCTCTCGTAGAACAGTTTGTGACTGCTGTTCATGTAGGACAGCTGGCTGCTTCATGAGCTCGGAGGGGAGATGGATTGGAGCTCGGAGTTCTCGGTGGGAATCACGAGGAATGTCCCAAGACTGTGGACATCTCTCCACAAAATCAGCAGTGCCACCTTATTGTCTCCTTATCCCTTTTTGCGTCGTCTCTTGCTCCCCTTTTTAATGCCAAAACCTGGAATCACAATGCATTAGTCACGTAGATAAAGTGTCTAACCTTCCTCCTACAAACAAAATGAATAAACTAAGAAATGCATGCATAAGCAAATAAAGATGAATGGTTTGAGCAAGTAAAATAGGCCAAAATGAGCCCAAATTGTACCAAAATTGGGGCTCATCACCAGGTGTGCACGTGGATCATCTCGCCCATCATACTTGTATGTTAATCACATCTTAGGCTTCCCAAAATGTGTGTGCATCATTCTCCTACATTTGCGCCAGTCCTCAAATCTCCCTTTGTGCGTACCTCACCATCTCGCATTTGTAGCGTACAGTACCTAGTCCAAGGCCTAAAAGCATTGCTTTTCTGGGACCTCCCTTTCAAACTTATCTAGGAAAGTATCTACCTCACTTAACCCATCATAACTAGGCAGATCCCTTACTTCTGTCGATATGCAGCACACCGATCTTATCATCATATTCCAGTTTAGTGTGGCTACCTTGTGTAATAGGTTTTTCCATCGCTATATCTCTTCATCATAATCCGATGTACAGGAGATTTTGTGCTCCCATGAGATCCGTCCATCCGCAGTGGGATTTACCCAATATTGCTCTCGTAGGTTTATTTTGTAGACGAAGTCCAAATCATCGTCACTTTCATAGTTGTGCACCGGCTTTGTATAGTGCGACCCTTCAACAGGGTCCAAGGGTATAAATACATGTAGATAATTCTTCTAAAAAATCATCTTGCACTTCTTTAGATTAATCACCCCATTCATGTCAGTGGCCCAATAAATTCCTAAGAGCGTAGGGTAGGGATTTCTGTCATCAATAATCTTTATTACTTCAAAGTCTACCAGCGCGCTTGCTCCCTCAATGTCCACAATGAGTCCTCGCAATCACCCCATGGGTATTATCTTCTGTTGGCTCGCCATTCGCAGCTGAATAGGGGACCACTGCAGTGTAGGCCTCCCCATGTGCTCCCATGTTTGCTTTGGTAGAGCATTCACGTCCAATTCTAAATCTAGAATTACTTGGTCCATCTCATATTCTCCAATCTGCATGGTTAGCCTCATTTCTCTTCCCATCCTCATCTTATGCTTTCCAATCTTTCTGACCATGCATATTTCTTCTGGTGCAGTCCCATCACATTTGTTAATGAGTTTCTATAATCCCTTTATAGCCTTACTATCATGCAGTAACTTCATGCATGTTTCCAGGAATGTCGTAAGCAGAGATGGATCCATCTCTGGCTTCGATATATCTTTTCTTCTTGAAGTGGAGGCATCAGCGAAGCTCTTCTTAGCTTCCATGAAGGTTTCCTTAGTGTGCTTCAAATCAAACTCCACATCTTTCACTGGAGCTTTGCAAACCTAGGTATTATCTTCAAGCTGTTTGCCTTTATCATCTCCCGTTGTGATTCCACTTTGGAGCACAATGTTCACATTTGGATCTTCTTCGCGTGGCTCAGACCTCATCATCTACAGGTTTTGAGTCAAGGGAGGTGGTACTTCTCGTTTGCTGTGTATCATAGCTATCAGTGTTGGACAATATTACGTCTCATGATCAAACAAGTTACAGTATAGACACGATGGACATGTTGGGTTCATACAGTGGTAGGCATAATGTCTTGGCCCTCCGAAATTGTAGAATATCAGTTGTCTGCGACCTCTTCCAAGTCCTCCCCAACCTTGACCCCATTTGTGCCCCTGAAATCTTGTCCGCACCACTCCTGCATTTTGGTCTAAGGGTTGTGTTTCGGCCTAAACTCTGTAGGTGTGAGTTCCATCCATCATTAGCTCATAGCTTTTGCAATTTCACTCATCATTTCCCACAGACCTACAAAAGTTACAGAACAGTTGCGGCGAATTTTGTGTATACTTTTGTAACAAATGGAAGTTGCCCGTAGCGTGTTTCCCTCCTATTTGACAAATCACACACCACCAAGCAGGTGTCACGCTAGGTCCTTCTTGTGCCTCCGGTCTTAATGGCATCAGTCCTCCTCTCGCGAGATAATTTGCTAACATTGAGAAATGGCCCTTATCATGACCCTGACCCTTGCATTTTATGCACGACACCTCTTTGCACACTTCTGGTTGGGTTGTCTTGTCCTGTTTCAGACTCTGCATCTCAAGGTATAAGTTTTTCAACTGATCGTGGATCTGCTGAACCCCCAAGTTAAGATCCTGCATCGAGGTCTCATGCAGCATCATCGTGATCTCTAAGGCCTCTACCTAAGTCATTAACTTCTGTTGTGATATCGTGCTCCTTAAATTTGGTGTTAGTGATGCTACAAACTATTCACGATGTTGTCCATCCGTCAGATTCATATTAGCTCCACGAATTGTACACTTCAACCTATGATCCAACTCTGAAGGAGTCTCACCTAGTTGCATCATGATTTCTTTGAATATAATGATTGACTATGCTTCAAACTTCAATCTACTAAATTATTTATTTAGCACTACTTGGATATCCATGATTCCCTCATTTAGATTATCATTAGAGTTCTTAATATATGAGGTGAGTGTGCAGTCCTGCAGAGTGCTAACTAGTGTCACTTTCTTTATATTTTCATCTATAACTCCCTATGCTTTGCATACAGCTCTTACCATGAGCCAAAACTAGTCTGAATCCTCATTTCCAACTCCCTTGAACACATGAAACTTTATTGTGATTTCCATATTGACTCACAGTGGTGGAAGAGGCGGTACGAGTGAAGATGGAGGTGATGGTGGTGAAGCTAGTGGCGGTGTGGATGGGGGTGGTATGCGCAGAATCGTTTGCCTTTTCAAATGGATCACACATTGTGAAGAGACCTTCACGAGCTCTTCCTTGTCCCCTCGCGGAGGTGAAATCGAAGGGCTATTATCTAGTCCTTTACTTCCTTCATCTCTGTAGGTTTTTCCGCTTCGTGTAGCTCCAAACATCAAGGTAACTGCATAACCCTATTTTCACACAATAACATTTTAATCCAAGTATTAAGAGACTTTATGTACTTACCTCATGGTCCTTTGAGAAAGCATCACTCTACCTCACTGTAGCTAACTGAAGTGTCTACCGCAAACTCAGTAATGAATCCTCCTATAATCTGATCGAGCCAGTGATCAACAACGTGTGCGATCTGATACTCTAATGCTTCCAATCTTCGCACCAAGTCTTGGCTCCACACAATAGGACTATCAATTTTTCAACTAGCTTCGTGATCCACTTATACAACTCAGTAGGGAAAGATACAAAGAATATTTTTTGGATCTCGTTGTATAGGTAGTAGTATAACAACTCTTCTTTTGACAGTCGAGGATTCGTGTTCTCCTGTGTTGCGAACTCATGAATCCTATTGTCCAACCAACATTCAATTTCCTTCTTAGTTGCATTCCAATGATACAACATCAAACATCTCTATGTAGATTCCTGTCCCAGCAACGAAACCATTTGTTGGCTTTAGGGGGCCTGACCCAGGTTCGGAGTTAAGTAGAGAAACAAATCCCTACACTGCTGGGCCTTTTGGCATCAGCCCGCAATACGCGGACTGAAGTCTCACCCAAAGTAGTATGGGGAGATGTTGGAACAAATTTTCTGTGCTCTCGAGATGTTTGAGGGGTCGATTAGTCCAACAATGAATACCTTCACACAGGTTACTTCGCACACTATCCTGACCTGCAATACCTTCGCGATCTGTTATAACCAACATCGCACAGCCCTCACCAGGGGCTGAGATGCTTTCGTGTTGCTATTGCATCGATATGCGCTATTTCCCCAAATTACACTACATATCTTAATTATCTTCTTACAGATGTTGTTAACTTCACGTAAATAGATACTTTATCTCACATTTACTTAATCAACATAATCATATATGTTCGAACACCATATAAATAGTGAAAATGCAATTCACGCCCAATATACTCAAAGCATAAAAACATGAAATACATACAAAAAATTGATGTGAAACTTCTCTTTATTAAAGTTTCAATGGTTACAGAATCGACGTGCCCTGCGCACTCAGCTGCAAGGGTCCGCGCACTCAGTTGCGGATTACTAGGCCTCTGTGCACTCAGCTGGAGAGCCTTCTCCTACTCTATGACTCAAAGACTCGACTCTACACTTAGATCCTCTGCTATCCTTCTATTCCATCATCCTTCTATTTCTAACTATATGATCTACAACTTAGAGCCTCACTCTATTTATACAATCCCATGGTCCATGGACCATGGGTAGATCTCTAAAACCAACATTATGTTACAAAATCAAGGGTGGACAACCCTATGAATCATGTACAAAATTATCAGTCCGCACCCACAAAATGTGGAGTCTTTACATCAGATTTACATTTTTCAACCAAAATTTGGGCTTTTAGCCCCAAAAATTCCCTTGAGGGATCCTGTGCCCAACACTTACCTCACATTCCTTTGAAAAAGAATTGTTCTGCTTCATTGTAGCTGACTGAGGTATCAACTGTGAATTTTGTCACAAATCCTCCTATGACTCAATCAAGATAGTGATTAAGAGTGCGCATGATATTATCTTCATAAGCTTCCAACCTTCACACTAGCTCTAGGGTCCACACTATTGGACCGTCAAGCCTCCACCCTCCTTGGCCATTTGCCAATTTAGTGATCCACTTGTATAGTTCGATTAGGAAGGTGTAGAAGAAGATTTCATGTATTTCTTCATATAGATACCTGTCCAACCACTTCTCTTTCATCAAGTGCGGAGTCCCATTCTCTTGTGCCACGAATTCGTGGATCTTTCTATCCAACCACTTCTCAATTTATTTCTTTGTCGGATTCTAGTGATGTGAAATCACATATTTCTTTATGCAAATCCCGGTCCCAGCAACAAAACCATTTGATGGCTTGGTAGGTCTTGACCCAGGTTTCGAGTTAGTTGTGCCAAACAAATCCCTACACTACTGGCCCTTTCAGCATCAATCCATAGAGCGTGGACTGAAGTTTCACCCGAAGCAATATGGGGTGATGCTGGAACAAATTTTTGCACCCAGAGATCAACGTGATGTCGTTTTATGTCCTAAATCCACCTTCGCATAGATTGATAAGCCTTTATGTGTTATCGATATAACTCTCTTTAATCAGCCTCTAGACCTCCGCGAAGGTCTACGACTCTCTTTTGCGGACATTGAACAGACTAATTAGCTACTTAAGCGCATCAAAGATTACTCTTAATCTCAGATTGGCCTAGGTTTTTGATAACTTCAAGATACAATAAGATAATATTTTTTAAACAACTAACATGAATTGCATTCATATAATAGTATAAATCATGTAAAGTCACACATCAATACATCATTATTTTATAAACCCATCACAACATAAAGTTCATGCATATAAACATAAGTAAAGAGATAACACGAGAATTTCTGCAACAATCTTCTTTATTAATATTCATGTTAGCTTACAGACTCAAACTTCCCAGCGCACTCAGCTACAGGGGTCAGTGCACTCAGCTGCGGACTCTACTCTAGGTCTCTACACACACAGCTATAGAGCCTTTCTTCCTACTCTTCTTTGCTAACTCTCTAGAATTCTCCCATATACCAATTCATCACTTTCCTTATAAATCCTAAGACACACTTATTTATAGAATCCCATTGTCTACAGACCATGGGTAGATCCTCAAAAGCTGACTCAACTTACATAAAGAAGGGTAAAACCCTTTACGATTCTTTAACTAACTACGTGCTCTGTGACCAAAATTTGTGGAGAATTTAAATTTTTATACAAAAAACTTTGGCTTTTGCCCCAAAACTTAGGATTTTACCCCAAAATTGACCCTAGGTTACGCCATCCCAACAATAGGCTAAAGCACAACTAGTAAGGGACTGTATCACAAAGACTATTGTGAAGTTTGTTTTTTATTACATATTGTCTAGATTTGGATGTAGGAATATTTTGATGAGTGACAAATTCTCACACTTCCTAAATAATACTATTGAATAATTTACTGAGGAGTTCCAAGTTTATCAGCAGAAGAGTACCCCTTATCATCCTCAGGCTAATGGAACAGTAGAAGCATTTAATAAGATTATGGAGAATGCACTTACTAAGGCATGAAATGTGAATAGAGATGATTTGGACCTTAGAATTACAGTAGTATTATGGGCTTATAAGACCACATGTAAAAATTTGACAAGTCAGACACAATTTAGATTAGTTTATGGGAAAGAATTTGTGATGCCCATGGAGTACAACATGCCTAGCTTGAGGATTTTATCTTTTAGAGATATGGAAAACCGTGATATAATGGAGGAAAGAGTGTCGTAGTTGCTTTCTTTGGAGGAGGAAAGATTTATAGCAGGTATAGAAAGCAAGAGAAATGTCCTAACATGATAGAGATATTAAGAAAAAGAAGTTCTAGGTAGGATACCGTGTTCTCCTTTATGACAATAAGCTTGTACAATTTCTAGGAAAATTTAGGATGCATTGGTTAGGCCCATACATTATCAAGCATGTTACTGATGGAGGCACAATTCAATTAGCAAAGTTTGGAGAATTGGTTTAAGGAAGAGTACATGGCAATAGGTTGAGGCTGTATAGGGACAATCATGCCCCTACAACTTTGCTCTAAAGAAAGAAGAAAAGTCTTAATGCCACTTGTAGTTGAAATTAGGAATTGGACTATAAACTACACTACAGAAAGAGCTTTGACGTAAGAAATTATTTCTCTACAGCCTGTATGAAGTCGATGTTTGTAGGAGTCTCAACGTAAGAAGGGTTTCTCGCTACAATATGGAATGTGTTGAAGTTCATAGAACAAATATGACCGCTAAAATGGAAAGTTTTCATTAAAATAAGCAGAAAGATGCATTTATGAGGATAGATTGACCAAATCTAGCGATAGATATGCAATTGATGAACACAATTTGAGCTAATGATGGGATTAGAAATTTAGATTTGTTATAAAAATTCGCACCCTGCCTAGATTTGGCACTTTGTTGAAGCGAGAGTTTGAATATTTCTATTGCAAAGAAGTTGTAGAAGTTTTCGCATGAAATCCTGATGGTTGAAGAATTTATTCATATATTTAATGATAAGGGCTTATCTGGAGTCATAGAAGTAGCATCTAAAGCAATAGTTTATATGCCTATAATGACATCACCCACAATACCATCATCACACATGCAGCAAAGATCCCTACAAAAGAAAATGAACAAAGAGGAGAAAACAAAGGAGAAGTAGGACAAGAGACCTGTTGAGCAGCTTGAGTAAGTAAGAGATAGTGAGGAAGAAGTAGAGCAAGTGCAAATGGAAACGTATGGTGCAACATTTCCAACGCCTCTCCCACCATATATTGCACCAAGAAAACTGAATGAAAAACTAGTGAAAGAGTCGAAGGACACAAAGTATGGAACCTTCACACCTTTATTGCTGGAGTCAATACGATTCACTGGAGAAACCCTTGGGAAGATTATGTAGTTGAAGTTCATGCATTATGATTTCAATGACATAAATAAATATCTGTTGTTCGCACCAGACAAATATTTAAAACAAGAGCACTACTCTAAGAGTGGTGTGGAAAGGTTAGATCAACAACAAAGGGTGGATGGGTTGGCGTATTCGGGCTTGATGAATATGCTGAATGTGCCACACTTTAGAAGAAGTCCAGGGAGCACAACTTGTGTGAGGAAACTTCTCGTTATGGTGCATGATGGATGCCTATGGATGGGGAAGAGGATCCATATTGACCCAATGCTGATATGTGTTGCTGTTATAATATTTTTTAGGTTGAGGGAGTAAACACATAGGACAACATCAAAACCACTTTACAAGTTGGGATCTAGCCCTGCCAGCTTCAAAGAGGGAACTCTCTGTAAAATTTAGCTATGTTTCATGTGAAGTTTAGGCTAGTTATTACTATACTGATTCTTTTTTGATTGGATTTCTTGGTTGATTAAATTGTTATAATTCCACAGGGTTATGGAGTCTAAAGATTAACTAGATCTGCATCAAATTTTGAAGGAGTTTCATAGGACAAGGTATGTTGCACTAGTTGGATCTTTCAGAATTTTAAATGGATTATGAAAAAGAAGAAATGTAATATTAAGTAGAAACTAAGGAGAAATGAAGGATTCCTTAATTTGACTTCAACAGAAAACATATAAATTACTAACAGCCAGAATAGGGTGTTCTGTATAACATATTCTATTCATCAAAGTTTATGTTATGTAATTAAGCTTTTCAGAATTTACAGAAAAGGAGACAATGATTAAACACATGAATAGAAGAAAAACATCACCAATTCGTACACCACATTAATCCTGTGAAGAATGTCCTTGTATTATTGATGCTTCCAGGAACTTTAAAAATTACAATTTGCAGAGGAAATTATATTCAACAATCAATCAGTAATACTTCAAACTGTGAAGTATTTATAAAAATAATTACAAAATGATTTACTAAATCACTATCTCAACTGACAGTGTATTATTAGCATTGTCCTAAACAATAAAATTGATCTTTTGCAGAATGATAAGCAAGGTGGACAACTGCGTGAAGAGGTGGCTCTGTTTTGGATGATTCGGTTGTTGAATCAGCCTATAACTATGTTGCACTGGTTGAAGTGCTGGTTGATATTCTTACCGCATTCAAGTTGCTTTTATTCCAATAAATCACATAGTTTTTCCCACATGTTTTCATCCAAAATGGTTAACTTGATTACCCTTCAGTAAATCTCATCAACCTCAGTATACTTTGCAAATGTTGGTTTTACTGTGAAGATACTTTTTATCTCATGCTAGATAAAGAAGTCATTTCCCATTGTTTCTAAGAATTCTCTAGCTTTCATGCTGCCTTTTATACCACTAAATTTAATACTACTTTTGGCCACTTCCTTCATCTTCATAACATAATGTTCTTGAGTAATTAGTTTTTCATTAATCACATATATGCTACGAAATCCTTTCTGACTTAATGCCTCAATCCTGTTGAAGAATTTGTTCATTCCCAACTCAAGTGTTTCACATTTCTCCTCCAATTGATTAATGAGATTTATTTTAGTCAAAACCTTCTTGACTTCCAAGATGGCGACAGTCCTATCACTAATTCCTAACTCTTCAAGCTCATACTTATTCTTTGAATTCAGGAATTTGATGATGTTGGAAGCTTCTATGGGCATGTCTCCCAAATTTTCCTTTACTTCAACAATGGTTTTAGTGGCCTTTTCTATCAATTCTTTATGTTCAAAAATGAATTGGATGCATGGCCAAACTCATTCATGGAGTCCAGAATATCCATCCAAATGGATTCCTTGGCTTGGACCAAGGTTTGACCAATTGTTTTATCCTTCTCCACCTTCTGTAAGCTCTCTAGTGGTCTTTGTGACTTATGTACTTTAAGCAAATGAGAAGCTTTAGTTTTGGCTTTTTGTTCTTGTAGAGCTTTGAGCTTCTCATGCAAGTTATTAATTTCTTCTGACTGGATTGACATATTTTCCAGTGTCTTTTTCACCTATTCAACACTTGTAGTTTGAGTTGAAGAAGTTGTTGCAGTTGTTGTTCCTATAGCTGGGATTTGAGTGATGGGTATAACATCCATGGGGACTATGGATACCCTTTGACTTTGTTCTTTCTCTTTGATCATTTTCTCCATTTCTACCTCCATCTATCTGATTTGGAAATTCTTCTCTATGATTAAATTCATCATGTCAGCCTTCTGTATCTCATTTTCTTCAATATCTTTAGTCAAGGTATCCTATGTGGCTGACAATTTCAGTTGCTTTCTCAATGCTGCAATGTCAAGATTTTTCTTCTTGATGATCTCCTCTGTAGAATCTATATGTTTAGGAGCATATCCTATATTGACTACCAAATCTTCCAAATATTTGATCCTATTGTCCTTTGCTAAACAAGATACCTTTTCTATTTTAAAGTGGGACTAAATGTTTTCATATGAAACTTGTGGCTTTGACAATGACATGGCACTATCAGTTAAGGTAGAGGAAATAGTCTCACCAGTTTGTTTATGCATCTCCATTTGATCAATGGGATGGATATCTATGGTGCTGAATTCAAACGATGTGCTCTTGTAATATGTTGGTGTCTTAGGATGTGGAATTTGGGCCTTAAGGAAGGCCATCTGCATCTTTCCTTGCTCTATATAAAAAATTGATAATAGTCTACTTTGTGAACTGGAATTCTGCTTCCAAAACTTAGTGTAGGTGATGTTCTTAAGAATTTCATTCTTAAGTTTGATATCCCGTGTTATGAAACCAGCTCACAAAAATATAGAAAAGATAGTTGAACGTCTTAGAATTCAGCCTCTTCGAGGGGGCAACCTCCTTTACATTACACCAAATGAACAATTCTTTGGATGATACAAATGAAAAGGCCTCCTTTCTATATATAAGAGTCTAAGGGGTCATAATATAATCAGAGTCGACATAACAATAATAATGTAAGGGCACAATAATAAACAATAGTGGGCTTCTTATGGGGGCACAATAGTAACAATATGGGCACTACATGGGTACATCAATATAATAAGGAGGTTGTACTAATAACAATAAGGGGTTACACTAGTTGTATAGGGGCCTAACATGCCCCTCTCTTTCAAAAAGTGTTGTCCTCAACGCTTGAGTAGTTCTTGATGCTTCTGTATAAAACTATTGTCCTCCCATGTGGAACCTTCAGCGGGTAAGTTCTTCCACTTTATGAGATACTCTGAAATTGATTGATTTCATAGCTGTCGGGTTCTTGTTTTTATGACTACTTGAGGTTCCAATATGATTTTCCCTTCCTCTTGAATTTCTAGCAATATTGTTTGAATTGGGATCTTTTGCAACTTTTGAATAAGTTGCCATACTTCATCATTATTCCATTCATCCCTTTCTTCGTTTATCCAATCTAGTTGGATAATAGAAATAGCACAAAACAATGCTTCCACATCCTCATCCTTTCTTGAGAGTGCATCTTCAACAAAATTTTGCTTCCATTTTCTATAGATGATGTCAAAGTCATAACCCAACATATTTGTGACACATTTGTTCTGTTCTTCTAAAGATAATAGTTGTTCTAAAAAGTATTTAAGACTATCATGATCCATTTTTACCTTGAAGTGTCTTCCCATTCGGTAAGGTTGTCATTTATTAAGTGCATGTAGTATTGCCAACATTTCCTTCTCATAAATAGCTTGCATGAGATGTAGCAGTAAAAGTAACCAATCACCTACATCAAAACATTTTTCACTACAATGTTGATCTACCTGTTGTTTCATTCGATTTTGCACCAAAGGGCATTATCCTTTAAAAGTTGGAGAACTTGTTGTTGATGCTCGATGTGATCTTTCACTGCTTGAACCTTTTTCTTCTTGATATGTCCTTCTATATTTAGTGTTTAAGGAGTGGTAATTTTTTCCAATCCTTTACAAGATATGGTTGGATTCATTTCTTGATGCTCGATGTGATCTTTCACTTCTTGAACATTTTTCTTCTTGATATGTCCTTCTATCTTGATAGTTTGAGGAGTGGTAATTTC
>APFE031538570.1:87927-101131 GCA_000404065.3 Pinus taeda | reverse complement strand
TCCAATTGTTGTGGTGTAACCCTTTAGGTTGTGGAAGGCTAGGAGAAACAACACTTCCATATTTATAGTTGTGAGGGGTAGACTTCCTTGTTGCCATAATTTTACTTTCCACTATGTAACAAAGCCCTTTTACTCTTTCCAATTGTTTTTGTGTTTCTCTAAAGAAGGTGTTTCTCTTTGTATCCTCATAATGTCCTATCAATTCCTCTGTGAAAATTGACCATGTAACAAGTTGTTTATAAGAACAAAGCCCTTTATACCATAAAAATTGATTTGGTTCCAAATATAAAGTTGCAATACTTACCTTTTGTGTGTTTTGCACATTATTGAGATAGAAACATTGCTCCATCTGTAGTATCCATGTTGCGGGATCCTTGCCATCAAACTTCCTCATATCGATTTTTGGAATATGGTGGGTCTTCGATCCAACATTAGATTCTATGAATTCATGATTAACATTTCTTTTGTTCTCATCATGATTTTCCTTTACTACCCTTTCACCATTAGTGACCATTTATTATAGCAACTTATTCAAATTTATCTTCAATTCTTACATCTTATCATCCATGCCATCCATTTTAGCATCTATGCCATTCATCTTAGCATACTTGCCATTCATCTTAGCTTCCATGCCATCCATCTTAGCTTCTACGCATTTCTTTAAACCATCCATCTTAGCTTCTACATCTTTCTTTAAACCATCCATCTTAGATTCTGTTACTTTTTGTGGAAGTGACACTTGTTGCACTTGGTCTCATAATTTTGATATATCATGTTGCATTTCTTCCTCTTCTTCACGAGTCATGCTAGAGCTTTCAGGTTGCTTACTAGGTGTTTGCATTTTCTTTCCTCAAGGCATCAACTACTGATAATAATGCTTTACTATGCCCTTTGAATTCCTTCAAACTAATTTTTGAAACCAAGCTTATGAAAACATAAAAATAAAAATAAAACTACACACCTTTTTTCCCTTTGTAGGATCATGATATTGAATCTGATGTATCTTTGTAATTTCAGATCATCCAGCTCTAAAATTATGTCTTGTTGTAGCTTTCTTTGTCCTCTTTCCAATGCTACCAGTCTAATCGAATTTAGTTTCTCCAAGGTAGATTATGCACAATCTTCCAATATGACCTGATTATAGACCTTTCCAGAAGAGTGAAATTGCATGAAGTGCCATGTGTCATTGTTTTGACCTTAGTATCTAAAAAATATACATAGGAAACTACAGTCCGTTCTCTTTCTGTAACTTATGAAATTTCAATTTGATGCTCGAAACAAAAGTTATGACGATTTTCCCAATGTCACCTATTGGGAATGTAATTCAATAGTTTGCAAAAAGGGAAAATTCCTCAAATCATATCTCTGCAAATATAGTGTGAAAAGTTCTGAAATTCGGACCCGAGGTTTAGCGTGATTTCTTCTCAAATGGGTTTTTTGTTTTGCTTCTGAAATGTTGTAGAAAAATGTTATAGTGAAAATGCCACGATGACCTATTTGGAGCAGCGAAACCCTAGAATCCAAAGCTCTGATACCAAATGTTATGAAACTAGCTCACAAAAAGATAGAAAAGATAGTTGAACATCTTAGAATTCAGCTTCTTCGAGGGGGAAACCTCCTTTACATTACACAAATGAAAAATTCTTGGATGATATAAATGAAAAGACCTCCTTTATATATATAAGAGTCTAAGGGGTCATTATTATATTCAGAGCTGACATAACAATAATAATGTAAGGGCACAATAATAACAATAGTGGGCTTCTATGGGGCACAATAGTAACAATATGGGAACTACTTAGGTACATTAATATAATAAGGGGGTTGTACTAATAACAATAAGGGGTTACACTAGTAGCATAGGGGCCTAACATCCCGGTACTTGTAAAAAATGCTTTTTTCCTTTTATCCTTGACATCTTGTGAAGCTAGCTCTGTTTCTTTTTTACTATGTGATATTGAAGGTCTAGTAGGAGATGTAACAAAATTGTTGCTTGTAGATGGGTTTTCTCCAATTATTGTGGTAGCTTTATCTTCTACCTCCTTTTCTACATCTATCCTAGGAGTCATCTTAGCTCTTTTCCTACAACTAATTCTGAAATCCTTGGCCTCACTACCTATTGTTGATGATGACCCCTCCTCTCTCTGTCTTTTATTTATTTTCTCTTAAGGAGTGGGAGTTTTCAAATTTGAAGTAGAAAACAACTTCTCTTCAGATTCTGGTAATGTATTCTCTACCCATTTTGACTGGTTCACATATTTCTCTATCTCAGGCTTTGGGATATGGATATATGGAGTAGTTTTCTTTTCTATTCTCATCTTAGAAATGATACCTCAAGGGTCATAACGCCATGTGAAACTCAGGATGGATTTCATCTCTTTCTTATAAGACCTAGTGTTGAATGTAAAAGGGCTCACCTATGTCTTTCTCTGAAACTGGGACTCCTTCTTTGCCACCACAAACTGAATATATCTGAATTCAGCATTTGTTTGATATATTCAAGGGAAAAAATCCTCATGGGGAGGTATTTTGGGAGCTTATATGGTGCTAACTCGCATCTATAAACTCTAATTTCTATATAATTTTGGTATAAATACTAGTCTTCAGTCCTAGCCTAATCTATTAAATGTAAAATCCTTTTGATGTCTTCAGTGATCTTGGGTTGCACTGTGTTGTTTAGGATATTCATAGCCGGGTGAACATACTCTTCAATGAATTATTTATAGGAGAAATATTGCCGCTCTTTCATCACTAAACAAGTCCAAAATATTACATGCTTCTGGTTTCCCTCTTCATCTAGCTTCTGTATGGCAAAACTGAACCTGTCTTCTTGATAATATAGACACATATAAACTAAAATTGAAGTGCATTTAAACACTTGTTCTGTTGGAAATTAAGAAACTACTCATGGACGTTATTATCTAGGAATTGACTAAAATTAAACAGAATAGATGGTTTGCTATCTATGGAAAATATGGAAAGGAAGCCTAGAATGGGTTCATCTACCCACTGATTAGAATAATAACCTAGAATGTATGAAATTATGGTTATGATTTGTTTAGCTTGATCAAGGAAGATTGAGGAAGGGTATGGAGGATTCTTATTTCAAAATTGGAAATTTTCTAGTAAGAATATATCAAAAATCTTCGCTCTCCTGGCAAAATCAAGCTTCTGATAGAGTTTGGTGAGGGCTTCTAAGGAAAATGGGGCACTGTTTTCCACAGGGGGAGTTAACATCATCTGGTTTATAGATTGGGTAGTGATTAAAAAGAGGAACTAACTAGATGGGGTCATAATCGCTCTTTGGATGGGAACATAGAAAGCTTGACATTTCCTAGTGAATTCAAGGGCATGGAAGGTCAGAGGGAAAATATAGTGAGGAAGATTGGACTCCTAGAGCCCAATTTCATCCGTTTTATCAACGTGTTTATCCTCCAGCCAACAATAAATCTCCAATAATTCACAGTCACACTGTGTCTCACTGATCTTGTAATCCATATTAGCTAATGGAATATGATATAAGTCTATATATTGAGGGATTAAAGGATTAATAGGGCTCTCCCAGTTCTTGCTCTTCAGAGGCATAATTAGATTAGTGAACGATTAATGGTGATGGAAGGAAAGTAATTTCAAGTTGTGAGCCATCAGGGGAGGGGAGATAGAACAGTGACAATTTGATCTCGCTTCAACAAATATTTTGAAACTGGTGGATTTTGTTTTTCTTTATTTGTTTGTTTATACCCTCTTTTCATTTTTATTCTATTTTCTTTTGGAAATCATTTATAGATTGACAATTATTTATAATATGAGATTTATGAGATAAAATACTCAATCACCTTGAGATCCTATAAATTATAGGACCCTAACAATGGCTCCAGCTGGGGATAGCACTCTCTTTGTTAGGTGCCAAGAACATTTGATCAGTAGCCTTGAGTGTTCCATTTCAAAAATATCTACACCTAATTTCTTTTATTGTTGAAGTAATTATGGTAACATATCAATCGAAGCTTAGGACCTCCTTTGCAGGCTTCAAATTATGTCAATAGGTCACCCAATCAAAATAATAAATACAATGATATTTACAATGGTTTTTATGTAAGAAAAACCTCTATTGTTAAGATAAATAATGCTTCACCATTATGCCATTCACAGTTCGACCATGCATTTCTATTCCATCTAGATGTTTGAGAAAAAATGCATTTTATCCTCTAAAAGCATCAATGATATAAGGTCCTGTCCATAAATTGTCAAATTTTCCATGATTTCCTTTGTCCTCTCTTTTGGAATCCCATTTTAAAACTCCGTCACCCAAGTTGAAATCATCTTCTTTATTTCTTCTATCAAAAATCTTTTTGATATTATCCTAGATGACTTGGGTTTTATTGTAGACTTCTTCCCTGGATTGCTGCAATTGAATAGTCTGATTAATCCTCCTCTGGATGTCATTAGGCTCAAACTGCAATTCTTGAATTATCTTCATAACTGGAACTCCTAAAGAAGATGGAAAAACAACATGCATCCCATAAACCAATTGGTATGGCGGCATGCCAATTGATTTCTTTGTTGTAAGTCTATCAGCCCAAAGTGCATTTATTAACTTGTGCCATGAATTTTTGGTATCTTCTAATAACTTTTTAATAATGTTTACGAGACTCTTATTTGAGGATTCAACCCATTACCCTGTGGGTGATAAGCAGTTGAATGTCCCAAAGTAATATGATACTTGTTGCATAAGTCTATCATTTTCTTGGATTTAAAACTTGCAACATTATCTGTAATGAGCTTGTTGCGACAGCCAAATCCAAACAAGATATTTCTTTCCAGAAATTTGATAATAGTAGCATCAGTATCCAATATGGAAGTTGTGGCCTCGATCCATTTAGTGAAGTAATCGGTAGTTGTGAGGATCCATTTGTGTTGGGAGGAGGATGGTGGATGGATTCATCCAATGAAATCCAATCCCCATTATTGGAAAGGACATTCAACAGATATGGGTTTTATAGGCAGAGGCAATAGTTTTCTTTTCCCCTAAAATATTTTTCATTTGTGGCAAGAGGTTACCTTCTAATGAACATTAGAGAAAAGGCTAGGCCAGTAGAAACCAACTCTAAGGATCTTCTTAGTAGTGGTTTTCTAGTATAAATGTCCACCACAATCACCTTCGTGGGATTCCTGCATTGTTCTTTCTGCATCATATTTCAATAGAAACTTTAGTAAAATACCACTAGCATCTTTCCAATATAAAACATTATCTATGATGCAAAAATTTCACAGCTTTTAATTTTAGAAATCTATCCTTTGTCTTAGTTAAATCAGGAGGAGAATTTAAATTGAATAAAACAAAAATGAGGTCTGCATACCAGGGTGATGTTATAAAAGTATCATCTAATTATGTAGTTTCCTACTCCTCTTGATCACCTAATGCAGCTACAAAGTTGATATCCAATGCATTAAAGTCAGACTCATCCATGAATTTGGCTAATCCTTGACCTTTGATAAGCTTGGTGGGCTTGACTTCTATGTCTCAAGAATGATGGCAATCCATTTTCCTAGTTTACCATCTTGTCCATTTTGGGTTAAAATATCCTTGACCACAACATTTGGTACATAAGAAATTATATGAGAATGGAGGATATATACCCTGAAATGTTTGATAGTTTTTATTAATGCAAAGGCTTGTTTTTCCATTATATTATATTTTAATGCATCATCGCTTAAATCCTTGATAAATAAAGCAATGGGTTGTTCAAATCCATCATTGTTTTTTTGTAAAAGAACAACTGCAACTGTGTGTTCAGATGCAAATGAAAATATTATAAAATCCTTGGTGAAATCTGCACTAATTAGCACTGGTGCTTTTATCAGTGCTTGTTTAACTTGATCAAATGATTTCCTAGCCTCAATGTTCCATCTTATTTCTAAATCTCTTTTCAACATATTTGTTATGTTTTTAAGGAGTTCTACAAGGTTTGGGATGAATCTCCTTAGGAATTTTATCCTAACAATAAATGATTGAAGTTCCTTAATGTTTCTAGGATGGTTGATTTTCAAAATGGCTTCAATCTATTTGGGATAAATTCTAATACCTTCCTTAGAGATGATATTACCTAGAAGTTTTCCCTCTTCAAGGCCAAAATGTGTTTTCTTAATATATAGTGAAATTCCAAACCTTCTGAATTTCTCAAATACACTTCTCAGATGTAACAAATATTATTTATCAGTGTTGGAATAAACAATAATGTCATCTAGATATATCACAATAAACCTGACAATTTCATCAGCAAAGGCAACATCCATTTCTCTTTGAAAAGTGGCTCCAACATTCATTAACCCAAAAGGCATCTTCACATACATGAAGGTGCCCCATGGAGTAGTAAAAGTTGTTTTATCTTGATCATCATGGTGAAATAAAACCTGATTGTAGCATGGGAAACCGTCTAATAAAGAAATCCTAGAAGATCCAACTACCTTCTGTAAGATGTGATCCATTTTTGGTAAAGGGTAGTTGTCCTTTAGGGAAACTTTATTAAGGTTTCCAAAATCTATGCATAACCTAATTTTACATGTTTTCTTCCTAGTTGGTACTATATTGGAAACCCATTCAGAGTACTTAAGAGGGATTATGATTTTAGAGTCACACATTCTTTTAATTTCTTTCTCAATTAGAGGCATTAGTACTTGATTTATTCTTTGAATTTTTTGTTTAAATGATTTCTAATCCTCTTTAATTGGAATTTTATGTTGTATAATCTCAGTATCATAAGTTTTTAGAACTTCATAGCTCCAGGAAAAAACATCACTAAATTCTTTGAATAAATCAATGTATTTTGTTTTTCAGCAATTGGCAGTGATTTGGATAGTTTTATCATTTTAGGATATTTTTCACTACCTATGTTGCACTCTTCTACTTTTGCCCTTGTGGGCTCAATCTTAGACTTCTTAGCTACATCATTGAAATCAAATAATTCTTCCAGTGGAACTAAACCTCTAGGTAAAACATTATACTTTAACTAAAGTGTTTCAAAATCTTCGTTCTCTGGATCTATCTCAAGCGATTCTAATTTATTTACAAATTTATTTATATGTATATTTACGTATGAATTATCTAACTGCTTTTCTACATCATAATGTACAGCTATTTGATTTTCTAATTAACACTCTAAGTCTATACTATCGTATTCATATTCATCCTTATACTACAGAAGGCCTTCAATTTGTTTATCATTTACAAACACTTTCCAATACTTCATATTATTTGGTACAACTAGTCGATGTTTCACTTCCAATATATATTTTTTATTAGGGTAGCGCATTTTAGAGGAGCTGGCTGAAAAATGCAGACTATTTGCAAGGATATTTTGATTTCTAGGAATTGCAGAAAGGTTATATTCCACCAAACTCTCTAGAAACTCAAGCACATAATTTTTGTATACTCTCAATCTAGGTTGTTTGGCCAAATACTCTCCTTTAATTTGTTTTATGATTAACTTAGCATCCCCCTGAATGGAGATTCTCTTGGCACCTAATTTTTTCAACAATTGCAATGCTAATATAAGAGCTTCATACTCGACTATGTTGTTTGTACATTCAAAATTGAGCTTGTATGAATGACCTTCACATGATTGTTTCCTATGTTTGCAATCCACGCTCCTACTCCAGAACCCTCCTTTCTACAAGAGCCATCAAAGCTCATGTTCCAAAGAGGTTCATGAAGATTGTTTTATTCTACTACTTGTGTTTTGGTTTGCATTTAATTTAGAAATATCAGTTTCTTCTTTGGTAACCTGAGTGTTGATGTCTCCATCATTATAAAGAATGAAAGAGTCTAAATCTGAGTGAATAGAGTAAAGAGGATAGTTGTGAGGCCTATCCTAACTACTCACCATGAATTTCGTCAAATTTTCCTTATATAATCTTCTTTGTTGATGAAACACTGGTATGGTGGAAAAGGTAATATCCATTTGTAGGGTCCCTTGTAACTTTTCTCCCCATGAGCATAACAACAACATGCCATAATTAGGGGGTATATTTGCAACCACTATGTCCATTACCAAAATTTTAGCCATGATTTGAGCCAAAGTAACACACAGTTCTTTGATGAGACCTAGGCATCTCACTTTGCTGGAATAAAAGGAATATAAATCTTTATAAAGACTTGTAATGTCAAGTCCTAGTTTTTCCATAAAAGCTTTAGGAATTAAATTGTGGGAAGTACTTGAATCTAACATAGCATTATGGAGGATCTTGTCATGAATATTTAGGATAACATAGAATGAAGGAACACCCCATTCCTGTGGTTTTCCCTCAACTTCTGGCCCAAATAAGAGTTCGGGATGGTCATCATTCAAATTAATAGAGTCTGTATTTTCCCCTATGTTTAGAGCTTTCATCACCTAAGTTGCGTACATATTCTTGTTCATTAACTCTATTAGAGGAATGGGAATTTTTAGTTTTCCTAATTCATTCTCAAGGTTGAATCATGTTTGAACATTAATCAGGTTTGGAAAATTAAATTGATTAGTAATTTCTTTTGATATAGGTTCTTTTCACTGACTTGTGGTTGGGATATCAGTTTGAGTAGTTGTGGAATCACTAGCAACTGTCTTTTTGATAGGAGTTTCTTCTTTCTTTTTTCCAGAATTATCAATAGTTTTCTTAGGAGAATTATCTATGGTTTTCATAGCATTAGTGTCAGAGGATTTCTTAGCAGGATTCTCAAAGTTCTTATTGTTGAGAGTGTCTGAAGTATTTTTTCTCCTAAGTTTATACTACCTATGGAATTCCATAATGGCATTCTTAAAACCTTTTTTATATGTTAGAAAATATACTACAGAGCAATGGAACACATAGAATATTGCATAAATATAAACACAGAAAATGCATAAAACCAGAGAGACATAGATGTATGTGGTTCACCTAGTTTGGGCTATGTCCACCCCAAACAACCAGTGCTTCCCTTCTATTATCCAACAAAATTAAGAGACACAACCTACAGTAGATCCACTGTAATATCCTCTATTTTCTCTCACAGTCTCACCTCTCTGTTTCTCACTCGGAGAATACACATCTATTACACAGCCTCAATACAATTCCCTCATACAAAGAGAGGGGTTGCCTTCTAGAGCAAAAAACCATAAACTAAACCTAAGTTCTACGATCAAATCATCTTCCTAATGAATGTCCCAGATTGACTAGAAATTACTATATTTTTACAAGGAAATTTTACATTTGTTTTTAACTTCAGCGGTGTTGCTCCCGAAACCCCTACCGGGGGACCGATGGCCCCCAAACCCCCCATCCAGGGGGGATCAGCCCCCCAAAAACCCCGCGAGGGGGGGGGGGAGTCTCCCCCGCACCCCCCCTCGCATGGAGGGGGGTACAAAATTCCTAGGGTATACATTCGGCTGAAATAAAAACCTCTAAATAATCATGCTCCACATCCAACATTATATTCATCTGATTCCTCAGAGTCAAGTTCGGTTTTTGTTAGGAGGAAAAGTCCTTGCTCCTCTTGAGTGAGAAAAATAGTTTCAACATCATTTATTCCCATAAGATTTATTTTACTGTCATCTAAATGTTTAATTATAGTACCCTTATCATCAATAGAGTTTTCCTGAACAGGAGGTCGGACTTGCTGGTCTGGACCCTTTTGTTCTCATTGTTTGATCTAGGATATTCCTTCTGATGTTTGGGTTCCTATTTTGAGGAGTAGTTTGATTTTCTCTCATTTGAGCTTGATCATTTATGTTTACTTTTTTTGGTTCAGGTAAATTCTCAGTGCGGACACAAACGATTCCTCTAGCCTGATAGAGCAGGTCTAGCCACAAATAAACAATCTATGGAAAATACCCTTAAGCTAGAATCAATTAAGAGGGCCTACCTCTTGGAACGCTATTCCACTTGGTGATGATCCTACTTCCTTACTCCAACTATCTTTCGTTTCCTTCCTTTGAATATAAAAAGCAAGCAAACTAACAACAACAACAAATGCGATAGCATACAATATTGTATTCAGCCTACTTAATAGGTCAAGGAACATTAAGCCATAAATATGTAAAATAACACTTCATGTAGGAAATCAATCAGTAGTTGTATTCATACAAATACAAAAGAGATTACAACCAATGGCTTGACATTGTTGGTCTTTGATTGGAAGAAGATTTTGCAAGGGTCTTAGTCACTGAACCAATTACTCCATCAACATGAGGTGCAGCCAAAGACTTACATGTCATCAAATTAGATGATGGTTGGGCACAGTGGGTAACACATCATATAATGTGTCAGATTGTGAATAGACGAGGTCCAGATACTGGGCACGTGTGATGGCTTGTTCAAAATTACTACACAAGATGATTTAGGCAAAAAGGATTACCAAGTAAACGTGAACTACAAAATACCTCCCAACGAACCGAGAAGTACAAGTAGACAATCTCCCCGAATGTTGTGTTAGGTGTATCATGTTTACAAGGTGGCAGACTTAGCTTCCTATGGATAAAGGATAGCAACCTAGTGGGGTCTCCCTTTATATACATGATGGTACTGGGAGCACAATACCGTACTAGCACTGTCTAGTGCCGAAGGAAATGACAACTGCTAGGTTTAGAGACGGCGGAACACGTCTCTAGGCTAGACCTTCTAAATGCGATCGTTAGGTTTCAAATGCGCCTTAGGTTAATTGAATACTTTTTAGAGTTTATATTAAACTTGTGTCTGGGTTTTTAGACCTTATCGATGTGACTTGAAAAACACCTATATGTAGCTAAATGAGACAAGACCCTTTCAATTCGATGAATTGTTCACACTAAAGAGATTAGAAAACACACCCAATGCAACAAACAAGAAATTGAAAGCAGAATGACCCTTTCACTATTTCGTTTTTTGAAGACAAAATGATGAAAAACTCTTTCCAATTCCTATCTTTCCTATCAAACACACTTCGAGTAGTCCTTTCACTAGTGAAAAAAATTCATTTATTTTCCAGTTCAAATGACGATTCAAATATAGTCTCCAATGATGCTAACTAATGTAACATATTGATTCAGCAAACTAGAATTATGTATTTTTCAATGAAATTACAAAATGAATCTTTCGCAAATTCTTCAATGAAAAATTTTCAACACAACCAACCTCAAGAAAATGAAAAGTATAAACGAGAATTTCTTTCAAACTAATATGCAAATACTCAGCCAAAAAAAATATTAGCACTATGATCTATGACTGAAAATAGACGCTCAATCAACAAACAAAATTTTTAAAACTTGTTAAATGGAAATCAAAGCTACAAAACGACTAACAAATGAAATGCAAGGAGTAACTTGACTATCAACTTGACTTGCTGAGGACACAAATAGGTGAATGGATGATGACCTAGATTCCCTAGGGTTATAAACCATCCAATAACTCAAAAAACCTAGTGAATAAAATGCAAATCAAACAAACATATAAACCAAGCTAAAATAGCTTTCTAGCCAGGGTGAACACAGTCAAAACAACCTAAGAGACATAGATCAAAAGGGAAAGACACACTGGTTATGATCTAGGGTAAACCCTAGTATTCACCTACAGTAATCAACGTGACTATGTAAATGACAACAAGCACTAGAAGGGGGTCGGCGCGGCTGTTTTTGACAAACTTGTGTCGATCGGCATGACTGTCAGAAAAATAAACACATTGACAGAGGATTCAAGGAAAACAATAAAAAATTTAAAAGGCTAAAACAAACTTGCCACCATAAATTTCAAGCTCAGAGTTGTAACCAAGCAAAGCAAAGAACACTAAAGGGAAATGGTGATACTAGAAAAGTTCACACAAAACCATAAAATGACAATCAATCAAATGGAAGGATTGGATCCCCAGTGGAGTCGCCAATTTGTGGTGCAGGTAAATTCTCAGTGTAGACACAAACAATTCCTCTAGCCCAAGAGAGTGAGTTTAGCCACAAACAAACAATCTATGGAAAACCTCCTTAAGGTAGAATCAATCAAGAGGGCCTACCTCTTAGAACGCCATTCCACTTGGTCGTGATCCGGCTTCCTTACTCCAGCTATATTTCATTTCCTTCATTTGAATATATGAAACAAGCAAACAAACAACAACAAATGTGATAGCATACAGTATTGTATTCAACCTACTTAACAGGTCAAGGAACATTAAGCCATAAATATGTGAAATAACACTTCATTGAGGAAATCAATCAATAGTTGTATTCATACAAATCAAAAAGAGATTACAACCAATGCCTTGACATTTCTCGTCTCCTTCAACATATCCAGGTTCCCACACTTCTACTAGCATCTCATTGATAGCCCCAACAATGGAAGTTTTAAGGCCTCTTCCCTTTAGTCTCAAACCAAACCAAAACACACTATTCTCCCTCAAACATACACTAGAAAGATATAAGCTATGGATGTCTTGTTGATAATTCAAACTCACTCCAAAACTAGTTTAGCTTGGGAAAAGAGAGGTTTATATAGATTGGATGGATGGGAGATGGTTCCTCTCATCATGGGATAAGGTATTACCTCTTGAGTTTGTTCCATCCTAATAGGGGAAAGGAGCCCAAACTGAATTCTTTGGCTCCATACAACCCAACCATCTACCAGACTTCCATTACGAAGCTTCTAGACCTGGAAGCTTCAACTCCATATTTAAAAAACTTGCCAAAAGAGGATCAATGAGACTAGAATGTTGGGTTGTGTTATATTCTTTCCACATAGTTAATAGGGGGTTTGAGGGGTACCCGTAACCCCACTTTATGGGGTCCGAGGCAGCGCCGCGGAAAATTTTGGTTTTGGACCCTATGTTAGGTTGGGCAGACCCACCTATGGTTTTGTGCATGATTTTCGCACATTTTTTTTGGACGCGATGGTTTTCAGTCCATGGTATTGGATGTGATGGTTTTCGGTCCATGGTATTGGATGCTTCAACATGTATAAATATGCATTGTAACATTGAAAGGAATATAATGAAAAATCAAGCTAGTAGTCCCGGTTTTGGGATCCAGTGGGAAATCTCTGTTTATATGTGATTTATGTATTATTCTCTCGCATTTTTATTTTTTCTTGTGATTTAGAATTTGTATGCGGGTAATTTCTGTATGGGGTTAAAACCTACATTTGGTATCAAAGCTGTTTTGGCTTCAAGGGGATGCCTTTGTTGCTGAGGGGTTTCGCTCGGGCCTGTGGTAGACCCTATTCAGTGGGA
>APFE031538570.1:27612-81663 GCA_000404065.3 Pinus taeda | reverse complement strand
ACCTGTTTTTAACCATTTTAAAGATTTTTTGAGAAAATTTTGACAAAAAAAAATTCACCCTTGGTCGACGCGATTTTCGAGATGAAATCACACCGATTGGGGGTTATTAAGACTGTCAAGCAAGCCAAACATAAAATTTTCAACTTTTTGCCTAATATGTCCGATTGAATCCAAATTTTTCTAGCCAAAGATGTTTATTGAATTCATTGTATGGTTTTTGTAGGGAAAAAATTGCGAAAAATGGTGGATTCGAAGGAACGTGAGCACGAGGACATTGACACAAAAGCAATGGAAGACCCAAATTGCTTGAATGCTCTAAAGAACTGCAGGCTCCTCAAATTCTTCCTAATACTAGGTTTGGGGGCTCAACCCAAATTTCTATAGTCTCTAATCAGTCTCTTGGATGTGAATTAGGAAGTTTTCATAATCCGTGACGAAGAACTGGAGTTGGAAACTTCAGATATTTATTTCATCACAGGATTGTCCTGAAGAGGGGAGCTAGCCAATATGTATGGGTCAAGGCTGATTGGGGAAAGCGTGACGATGTTACTTGCATAACACTACCCATAAGCACTCAAATCAAAAAGTGGCAAGATCAAGATCATGACTGTTCAGGATCTCGTGTTGAGAGTGTTGTTGTTGACCATAAACAAAGTGATTGGTGCTCAAGCACAACATGAAACAAACAAGTTGAATTTTCAGTATGCTATCGACTTTACGATGCCAACTATCTTCAACTGGGTGGAAGCCAAGAAGGTAAACATGAAGTGCCAACTATCAAAATCCAAGGTGGGAAACTTGAAGCAGTTATGCTATGGGTTCGTTTCAGTGATGTTATTTCCCCGAAGAAACTTGAAGCATTTTTTCTATGGGTTCCTCCGTTTCACTACCATCTTGTTGAGGTGGAACTGCCATTTCCACAAGATCCATGGATGGTCCATTGGAGTGCATTGATGCGCAGGATTGTCGGGGGCCAACAGATATCCTATAAGCCTACCTTCTTCTCATGGCTACGACGATAGCTAATCATAGTAGAGGATTGGCCCTACAGTGGTACCGACTTCCGCGGTGATCTGGACATGCCGCTCCCAAAGGGGAAGGATTATGATGATGGAGGTAAAAACAAACAATTTTAATTTTTTATTTTTTATTATTTTATATATATATATATATATTTCCTTGCTTACGATGGTACAAATGTTTTGTTTTTATTTTTTACATGTTTCACAGATGTCTATCTGGCACATAATTAGCTAATGCATCTGTTAATGTATTCATGTGTCTAGGAATATGATGACATGTAATGTAATCAAAATTCTCTCCAATAGACGAATACGTAGATACATTCTCAATATTTGAGGGTTTTTGATGAAATATTGCCCATTGAGTTGAAGGACAACAAGCTGCAAATCAAGGTTGACAACCAATTCCAAGATGTCAAGAGTGATAGCTTGTGACACCAATTCGATAAAGGTGCTATACTCAGCAATGTTATTAGTTGTTCGACCTAGACAAATACCTTGAATATCAATCAACTCAGCATGGGGGTCATAAATGGCCCATGGCACGGATGATAGATTTCGGGTACTACAGCAAGTACCATCAACGAAACTGAGGTGAGGAGACACCAACCTCTACAAAGCAGGTAGAAACATAATAAGCAGGAAAGCTTCTTGCCAAAAAAACACAACAAACCACACTGTACAAAAATGAATAACACACTATTGTACAAAAGTAGACATGCAAGATGACCTAAGCATAATACTTTTTAAGATAAAGCCCATTAAGGGGCTTGTCTAAGGGATTTCCCTCATAGTTAATAATCTCATAGGCTCCTTTATGTAACACATGTTTAACAATATAGGGCCCATGCCACATGGATTCGAACTTGCCTACTCCCAGCTTATCATTAGCCTAATCATACAGAAGAACCAAATCACCCTTAGAAAAATCTCGAGGAGAGACAGACTAATCAAAATGGAACTTGAACTACTTTTTCTGTGCTTCGATGACCAAAGCCGAAAGATGGTGAGTCTCATCAAGTCATTCTAGGTACAAGAGGTGCTCTTCCTAAGGTGAGGTATCCGGGAGAAGTTCAACAACCAACTTGAGGGATGGAATTTTTTACTCAATTGGTAAAGTTGCTTCCAGACCGTAGACTAGCTAGAATAGTGTGAATCTAATTGCTTCCTTGGTTGAGGTTCGGTAAGCCCACAGAGCTGAAAAGAGCATGAGATGCCAATTTGACTTGTGCATCCCAATGGTGCGCTGAAGCATCGTAACCAAGACATTGTTCACAACTTCAACTTTCCCATTGGCCTGAGAGTAATATAGGGTTGAGCCATCGTGGCATAGACCCAACGTAGAAGTCAGCTAAATCATCATGTAATCTCAAAAATGGGAGCCATGGTCGGTGACAATGGCCCAAGGCACTCCAAACCTAGAAATAATGTGTTTGGATAAAAATTGAGCCATATGTAGGCATCACTTCGGCCCATTTGGTGAAATAATCCATAGCAATGATAATATACCCATGCCCCTTGACCAAAAGAGGGTTACAGGTCATAGTCGATGCCCCATTTGTCAAAAGGACCAACGGTAATAACGAGGGGTATATGAGTGGGTGGGGCACGCATTTTGCACTAATAAATTTGGCACTCGTGACACTTGCGAATAGAAAGGATGCAATCCTTGAAGATGGAGGGCCAAAAATAACCAAGATGAAGGATTTTTTGAGTAGTAACATATCCAGAAAGGTGAACACCACATGCACCAGAATGGAAGTCATTCAAGACTCTCTCAGCCTCGTTGACGGTGAGATAACAATGAATAATTGAATTGAGACCGATGCGGTATAAAGTATCTCCAATGATATGGTAGGGTTGAGATTGATGCTGAATGCATCTACAATCATCCTTGGTCAACACAGACCAGAAAGTGGATGGCTAGAGATACATGATGATATCACCGTACCAGGGGTTGAGAGTGCTAATTAAGAAAAGAGCCTCATCTAGGAGCTGCTCATTGGCACCATCAGGAAGAGAAGCAGAGGGAAGGGATCAAATCAACTCATCGAAGACCAATGATTTCTTAGATTTGGCAGTAGTGAAAACCAAATTGAATTCTTGGAGGATGAAAATCCACTTCGAATACTTGCCCCCCAGCATCTGACGAGTCAAGATGTAGGTCATGGGGTTGCATTCTGAAATCACAGTGGTATTGCAGAGCAGAATGTAATTCTGAAAGTGTTGAACAACCTGTATGAAAGCCAAAGCTAACTTCTCGAAATGAGCATAATGCATCTCGGTATCAAGGATATTATGACTAAGGTAGTAAATAACATGTTCATTGCCTTCGTCATTGTCTTGTGTCACCACCATAGTGATGGTACTAGAGGCTGCAGCTAGATAAAGGAAGTAATCGCGATGATAGTTCGAGGGGTGCAACAAATGAGCATTGATGAGGAAAACCTTTAGGTTATTGAAAGGATTTTGTGTAGCATCATCCCAAACAAATGGGGTTCCTTGCTTGAGCAACTGGGTGAACCCTCAAGCTAGCTCAGCATAGATCGGTACGAAATGACAGAGGAAATTTGCTTTTCCCTGCAGAATCTGTAGTTGACACAATGAATATGGAGGGGGTAAATTAGCTATGGCTTCGACTTTAAGAGGATCAAGGTGAATGACTTCTTTTGAAATGATAAAGCTGAGGATTCATCTGGATTCAATGCAAAAGACACATTTATACAGATTCAGCCAAATGTTGTAGTGTCTATAGTGAAGAAATATTTGTCGGAGATGATCAGGGTGATCATGGCATTTACGAGAATGAGTGGGGAGATCATCCAAGTAAGGTTGAATGATGTTTTGAATGTCGTGGAACGCATAAGACATCACTCTTTGAAATGTGGTCCCAACATTCTTAAGGCCAAAAGGGAGCTTGATATATGTGAAGGTCCCCCATGGACAAATAAAGGTTGTCATACCTTGATCAGCCGACACAATGTTTATCTAGTTGTAACCAGAAAAACTGTCCGTAAAATAAAAGAATTCACTACCAGCACATTCATCAATTATCTAGTCAATGAAGGGAGTGGGGTAATTGTTGGAAAGAATACTGAGAGGGAGGGGTGAATCATTATTAGCAAATCACTAACTTTTTCATTTCCATAATCAAATCCATATGCGCTACCTCAGTTAAGGGAACCCGCATGTATATGCAACTAGCATATATATAGTAAATTTATGATTCATTTAATCCATTATATGTTGATCTTTAATCAGTGCATTAGAACTTCATTAACCATATAAATAGTAAACAGGTGCAGTAAAATAGAACAGATCATCACACATAAGAAACACACATGAACACCATGATATAAGGTGGAAACCCAATGCAGGACAAAAACCACTTGCTGTCGTCCTCCTTTAATATAAGAAAAACCTATTTACAATCTTGTACTGGTGTAGATTCATACCAATATGTAGGCACCCACCTACAGAAGGCTACAACCTTCTCTCATTCTCCAACTACTACTGGAAGGGAGCTACAAACCCCTGGCTCTTGTACTAGTTGATATGTTTACTAGTATGTAGGCACTGACCTATTGAAGGCTCCAACCTTCACTTGTTTTCTAGTTGCTACTGGAAGGGAGCTCTAACCCCCTAGCTCTTGTACTGGCCGATATGTTTACCAGTACATAGGCGCCAACCTACAGAAGGATACAACCTTCTCTCTTCCTCTAGGGACCATGTTTCATAAATTTTCATACTGGACCCATCAACAACATTGAAGCACAAAATTAATCACCACTGCAATACACCCATCAGCTACACCTACATCATCAATCTCTGAATCACCCAACACTGAAACAATGAAACCCTGTCAACAAAACATAGTCACCAGAACATAGAGCAGATCACAAAATTCTGAAACAACAACCAGATCCAACTACAACTTCAAATATCATACTTCATACTGTATACGGTACTCTGATGAGCTGAACCAGTGTGTATACGTGCTTTTACCAAAGTGAACCCGCGTACAAATCTACAAATATTTACTCATAACTTTGCAGCTATTCCAGACATCAGTCATACCTAGATCATAACATTTATACAATAAAACATGCGTCAATAATTTAGATCTAGTCTATCCATGATCAAACCACATAATGATAATACATTCCAAACCTTATGATCCTGATCCATCATCCATCATCAACCGCATAGGTGCATCGTTGGTTAAGATCAAGAAAATCATCACAAACCCATAACCAACATACTAGATCTCACACTTCGTCAAATATTCATCACTTGCACACTTGCACCCTGGCCTAATTATCTTCTTCTCCTTATATAGGTTTAGGCCTCTGTCAATACTATGGTCCAAAACCACGTAGGATTAATACCTTGGACTCAATACCTAGGGTCAATACCTTGGGCCAAATACCATGGTCCAATACCAAAATACCATGGTCCAAATACCACGGACCAAAACTTAGTTTTCCAACATGTATGTGCCTTTCCTTCTATGAAACTGCATGTGTACATTATACATGCCTTTGTATATAGTGAACCTGCATGTATATGTGACTTTGACAAGGTGAACCTGCGTATAACTCTTTTTGATCATTAATTCTTTGCTCTTGACCTGTTGCAGTATGATCTGTCATCTGAGTGAGTTGCCATCAAGGACAACACCTATATCATACCTGTATCATAATGCCAACAATCTCCCTCTTTGGACTTGATGGAAACAACCACTCCAAGTCACTCTCCCCCTTTGACATCAAGGACAAAGGGCAGACCACAATATTCTCTCCCTTGATATACATTATGTTGTCCATACTCCCCCTCAGTACATGCTGAAATCTTTGATTGAACTCCCCCTTTGTACATGCCAAGATGTACCAATTTATCCATGCTCCCCCTAAGCACATGCAGAGTCTAAAAAAATATTTTTCAAAAGAATAACATGACTCTACAACTCAACTAAGTGAGTATGACCTTCCTATCACCAATGACTCATACATACATCAATCCCCCAACCATGTGGGTATACACCATTTTTGACTCATCCACCCAACCAAGTGGGGATAGACCAAGTGCTTATACATGTCTGAAATAGACATTATTACATCATACTCCAATGCATAGTGAGGGTACAAATTAGGTTTTTGCGTGACCTTTACATCAAATGACATACATGACTTTTATAACAAATACCAGCAATCTAAACAAGACCATGATAGTCATCAGCAACTATCATACACCATATATGATCTGCACCATAAGCATCTGTCAGCAACATCCCGACCTATAACTTGCAATACCATTATTTTGACCAACCAACAATAAGTAGCAAGAGTATCACATAAGAATCATCACCAAAGACTTCTAACCATAATGCCAACAATGCATTATTCAAAACATATGCTACCCCTGAACCTGTGTCATACCGTCATCAAATAGATCAGATAAGAACCATATTAGACTTTTGTATGGCTGTGCAGCGTCTAACTCGCATATACACGCAACTTGTCTTCATGAAACCTACGTATGAGATTTAAAGTACTGAAGTTTCACATTTTCAGTTCCCTCAAAGTCTGTCATGTCTATATACTCTTCTATACCACATCTTTCTGACTGTACTTCCTTCTTCTTCCATATCTTCGACTATGATGATGTTTTCTCCTTTTGGTATGGTGCTCATACTTTGTTCCTACATTCCTTTGCTATATGTCCAAACTTGTTACATGCATAACATCTTAAATGTTTCATATTCCTTCGGTAGCAATCAACGACTTTGTGACCAAACATATTGCAAGAAAAACAATATCCCTTAAAGTACCTGGAACGTAATGATCTTTTTGTGTGATGGTATTGCATCATTCTACTTCTACATCTCATTGCAACATGTCCATGATTATGATATACATAAAACTCAACATTATTCAAATGAGAAAATAACCGACTATCACTTCCATATTTTGGAGTAAAATATTTTCTTTGATGGATTTCTTTCCTTGGTTGTTGATGTGGTTGACCTCTTATCTCCTTGTTGAGTATTTGAGGTTTTGCATTAGAGTTCCTTACCTCACCCTAAGAGCTAGATTCTCCTTCAATAGAGTCATGAAAACCAAGATCAGTTTTGATAGCAGGGGATCTTTGACTACTAAGAATATCATCCAAAATCTTAGTACTGTCTTGAAATCGTAACAGTTTATCCTTTTCTTCTAATTTACCTTTTAAGATATTTACCTCAATCTGATGTTGCTCTTTCTCTTCTAGATGTTGTTTCTTCAGGATTTCTGCAACCTTTCTTCCTTCTTCCACTTGTTGCCTTAATTTGAGAATCTCATTTTCTTGTTCTTTATCTACTTGATGTAGTTCTTCTTTCTACTTATTTTTCAATGAAATCACTTTATCTTGTAGCATTTGATGTACTTTGAAGGCACACTCCAGCTGAGCTTTTAATCTGGATACTTCTTGCAGGGCACTCTCTCTTTTGTTAAATAGATCTTGTTGATTTGATGCTACATTTGCTTATTCATCTTCAATCTGAGGTGATTCGGAATCTGAATACTTGCTTCCACTTGATGGCAAGCTATCACTTTTCTTTTGAGTTGTCTTCTTCTTCTAACATGCTTTCTTTCCCATTGTTCTATGGATCTCCTTCCAGTGATCAAGCTTCTACCAAAGGACCTTCTCTGATACCAATTGTTGGAAATAATACTACGAGGGGGGGGGGGGGGTGAATCAATATTATCAAATCACTAACTTTTTCATTTCCATAATCAGATTCATATGCGTTACTTCAGTTAAGGGAACCTGCATGTACACGCAACTGTGTTTAATGCAACTAGCATATATCTAGTAAAATTATGGTTCAGTTAATCCATTATATGTTGATCTTTAATCAGTGCATCAGAAATTCATTAACCATATAAATAGTAAACAGGTGTAGTAAAAAAAAACACATCATTGGACTTAAGAAACACACATGAACACCATGATATAAGGTGGAAACCCAATGCCGAACAAAACCACCTGCCATCGTCTTCCTTTAATATAAGAAAAACCTATTTACAATCTTGTACTGGCATAGACTCATACCAACACACAAGCACCCACCTGCAGAAGGCTATAACCTTCTCTCATTCTCTGGCTACTACTAGAAGTGAGCTACAACCCCCTGGCTCTTGTACTAGCTGATATTTTTACTAGTACATAGGCACCGACCTATTGAAGGCTCCAACCTTCACTCGTTTTCCAACTGCTCCTGGAAGGGAGCTCCAACCCCCTAGCTCTTGTACTAGTCAATATGTTTACTAGTATGTAGGCATCGACCTATAGAAGGTTACGACCTTCTCTCTTCCTCCAGGGACCACATTTCATAATTTTTCATACTGGATACTCCTAAAGAACAACACCATAATCTGAAGGCCACGTTTCATCCAATTTTCATACTGGACCCATCAACAACATTGAAGCACAAAATTAATCACCACTGCAATACACCCATCAACTACATCTGCATCATCAATCTCTGAATCACCCAGCACTAAAAAACTAAAACCCTGTCAAGAAAACACAGTCACCAGAACACAGAGCATACCACAGAATTCTTCAACAACAACCAGATCCAACTACAACTTCAAATATCATACTTCATACTATATACACTACTCTGATGAGCTGAACCAGTGTGTATATGCACTTTTACCAAAGTGAACCCGTGTATAGATCTGCAAATATTTACTCATAACTTTGCAGCTATTCCAGAGATCAGTCATACCTAGATCATAACATTTATACAATAAAACATGCGTCAATAATTCAAATCTAGTCTATCCATGATCAAACCACATAATGATAATACATTCCAAGCCTTATGATCTTGATTCATCATCCATCATCAACCGCATACGTGCATCCTTGGTTTAGATCAAGCAAAGCATAACAAACCCATAACCAACATACTAGATCTCACACTTCGTCAGATATTCATCACTTGCACACTTGCACCCTGTCCTAATGATCTTCTTCTCCTTATATAGGTTTAGGCCTCTCTCAATACCATTGTCCAAAACCACGTAGGATCGATACCTTGGACCCAATACTTGGGGTCAATACCTCGAACCAAATACCATGGACCGATACCAAAATACCATGGTCCAAATACCACAGACCAAAACATAGTTTTCCAACATGTACGCGCCTTTCATTCTATGAAAGTGCATGTGTACGTTATACACACCTTTGTATATAGTGAATCTATGTGTATACGTGACTTTGACAAGGTGAACCTGTTAGAGTCGGTCTAGTTATCCCTCCATCAGAGATCAAAGCTCTCTTTTGCATTTCATGTTTTAGGTGTCCCACCAGTTTTCATCAGTTGCATTTCGTTAGGCATGCCATAACTCTGATGGAGTGGTCTGTGTCATTCATTCCCCTCATGCATATCACTGCTAGTTTAGGATGAGTCATAAAGCTTCACAAGTCATTTTTTTTTTAATTTTTTAGGTCTAGGTCTACGGTTTGAGTTAATTGAGTCCCGAAAAGTTTTAGAAGACTAGCAGGCTAGAGGGATGTCTTTGATAGATCATCATTTCAATAATTTTCATCATTGTACAGTTGAATTAGGACTTCTCTTCAAAACTCTGTTTTGAAGATAAGTCGCCATCTCATTTTTGTAAGAAATTGTCAAAATTTTCAATTCTTCAAATGTTCAAGTGCAGCCTTGATCTCCTTTGCCAGAGCATGTTACAGCTATCCCTACAAACAAAAATCAACAAAGAGCTTCAGTCCAAACCTTAGAAAAGCAAGAGAAAATCAAAAAGCATCATTGTACAAATAGGCCAAAAGTGAAAGTGCCCAAACTTTACAAAGTGGGTTTTTTGAAGTTAATTTATTCAAATTAGATATTTTGGGTGTATATAAGGTGAAACAAGTCTTTTTGATTCACCACATATCAGAGCAAGAGCATTTTCAAGATTGGAGGGCGAAAAACCAAGTTTCAAACCCTTGAGGCAGAGTTGAAGGTGCGCGCTACGCATAGAACTTGTGCGCTACGCACTGGGCGGTGCGCTACGCGTTGGGCGCACACATCTTGTGTTAATTTACACAGGCGCTATGCACTAGGAGGTGCGCTATGCATAGAACTTGCGCACTACACATCCATTCCAGCGTTAAGTTTATGTGCCTAAAACGTATCAAATCGCCTCTGCAACTACAAGTAGGAGTTTCTTTGACTCAAACATCAAGTTGAATATTGTCTAATGTGTGTTTGAAGAGTGGAAGTGGTGTTGGGTGTAAGAAAACAAATCAAACCCTAGGCCCTTATTGAAACTTTGTATAGGGTATTAAAAGACATTTGAGACAACAGCACTTCATACCACAATATCTTTGTGATTGTTTTTGTGCCCAAATATACCAAAAAAAATATCCATTATGGCATAATTTTTATGATGCTTCGGCTGGTTTTTTGAGGATACACTAAAATTGGGATTTCATCACACCTACGTCGTACACATTGCAGTCCTCCTATTGCAGCTATTTTGTTTTCTAAACCATGTCAGATACAGAGTCATCTTATGAGCAAGAAATTGATAGTGATTCCACCACAGAGGGAAATGTGCCACAAAGACCTCGTAGAGGCGTCAAAGGTGGTAAACATCTTAGAGAAGAGCCCACTTCTATGGTACAACTGTAGGCTTGCCCACTTGCCATGGATTTCTTTCGCTATCAGACATGCTATCATTTTTGTGAGTTAATTTCACAGTTTCAACATCATCGTGAATTAGCTCACTTGTTTATTCTCCATTTACATGATGGCCATGTAAACCTTGCTGGAGTTGATTTCATTTTTTCACCAGAGAACATTGCAGAGGCCACGGGAATTCCGAATATCGGAGAGAAATGGAATAAGCGTCACCAGCTAGAGAAATCATATTATGAGCCATATATTAAACCAGGGTATATGACGCACTTGAGTAGATTTTTTCCTTTCCACTACCTGAATGATCGGTTTGCACCTTTGATGAAACTCATCATCCGGTATTTCTGTTGTGAGGGCAGATTCTCGCGTATTTATGCATACCATGTCCGTTTGTTGATGCATTTTACAAGGGTGCGTCTGATGAACATCCCATATTTTATGTTTCGCAACATAGAGAGGATGGTGCCTTTAGTGCAAAAGAAGAGCCCATCACATCAGCACAGGAGCATATACCATTATGCATTGATCAAGATCATGGTGATTCATCAGCTGGCACAACAGGGCATTACATGGGAGAATTTTATTTCTCGTGACCTTTTCACAGTGCCTCAACCACCACCAGAGATAGTTCATGATGAGGGAGGGCCTTCACAGTAGTTTGACATTCCTGAGACCGAGCATGTTGATTCTCTAGTATATGTGACATATCAGAAAGGCCACAGGGCCAAATTTGCAGCCGCACGACGAGTACTATCTCCACCCGGGGTGGAAGGGGTCTCGTTGACTTCATCAGCACAGCGAGTATTATCTCCACATCATGTGGAAGGGGTCTCACCTCCATCTTCAACATAGGTACAGATCTAGGATAGGGAAAAGAGATCCATGGTTGATGAGGGTCCTTCAGGAGGCCAGGACACGGATATCATTGATGTTGATGCTAGCTCTCCTAGCTCTGAGCTAAAGGAGATCATCCGAGAACAAAGGGCCGAGAATGAGTCACTACAAAAGAAATTGCAGATGGCTAAGTGGGTGATCAACTATTTGGAGCAGCGTAACAAACAGTTGGAAGATGAGCATGAACTTTATGAGCTGCGAAAGATCCGCGAAGACCGGGAATTGGCCCGAAGGAGACCCGGTGATTTGAAACCTATTGATTGGGAATCAATGCTCATCCAGGTCAACACTCATTTGGAGACGTTGTTGGCAAAAGAAAATAGGGACAAGGACATGCTTCATCACATGAAGACTCACTATTGGGCTAGCATGCATGTTTGCAAAGCGAGAATGAAGATCCTCAAGAGGCATTTGAGAAAAGTGCAAAAGCAACGCAAAAGGCCTGATCCGCTTCGAGTTTTGGGCGAGGATTCATTAGTTGAGAAAGATACATGATTGAGGGTCTTCAATTCAAATTTGGGCAAATTTGGAGAAAATTTTGTCGTTTTGAAATTTTTGGCTTGAGAAACAGGTTTTTGGGTTCTACGCGTAGCGCGCAGCGCGCTACCCTGAAGATTGGGAGGTCCAATTGACAAATGGCTTGTAGTTTTGGATTTTTCATGAATAAATACACATGTTCATTCATTTCCGAAGCATTTCATTGAGATATGGATGGTCTAAATGTCCAAAAACATCATGAAAACCACCTTGCTGCCACCTTTTCCAACTACAGGAAGTACCTCTGGGAGAATTCAGGTTTGATGGGGCAAGTGATCTCCAAATCGGAAAATTCCTCTCGGGTTGGAAAGTAGACATGCAGGTCTTTCCAACGAGCTATCATGAGCTCAATTTGGATGTCTGGAAGTGCCCCAAAAGCAGCTCAAAGGTGTGCTACAAATAGGGATTAGGGGCGCTACGCATACAATTTTTGGCCCAGATTTTCACCTTCAGCTCAGGAAATCAGCTAGTTTTCACCAGTTTCACTCTTTGATGTAATTTTTGACACAACATGAGGTAATTTGATGTATGTAAGCTAACATGGAACTTATCTACCTTCTTCTAGATGATTCATTCATAAATTAGCAAGAAATCAATGTAATGAATCAGTTTCCTTCTTTTTAGAGGCAGGTTGTTGGGTCATCTAGATTCTTGCTCCATGTTTAGAATTTGTTCAAACTACTCCTAGAAGGAGCAGCTCGACCCCTAGAGGTTAGGGAATGAGGATAGCTTGGTCTATATATGTAAATTTTCATTCAGTAGGAGAGGTTGGACTCTTGGGATAGCTTTGAGACTATATTGCACATATCTTATCAGCATTTTTGGCAAAGGAAAGACCAGGGTTTTGCAGCACAATTTGGGATCCATGTGGCTTTATGTGTTGATGGTGTGTTTCTCTCAATACTTGTAAGTTGTGTATGTGCATCATTATCTCTATTGAATCTTCTGTTATTAAGGAAATGAAGTGTTAAGGTAGAATCCATGAAATTGCTATGCTCTGCCTTTAAATTTTTTTAATATTCTATGTTTTCTTCAGTTTAAGGAGAATCCTTGAGACCCCTTGCTCTCCTTAGCCCCTCACTATTCTGATCTATCCATCTCACCTGCTTTAAGGCATCAAAACAATTTGCATCAAAACAATTTCCTATCTTTCCCCAAGTGGACCTCTGCAAAAACTGTGCCTCATCCCCGCACCCAAAATTGCCTTTCCCTTGATTTCAACAAAATCATAAAAAATCAATTCTAAAGTCTTTGTAATTAATACCTAGCCTAAAATCAGTCATCAGTTCGGTCATCTCAAGCCTTTTCGATTATATTTTTCCGAGTTTGACCCAGAGAGAGCCCTCTCCTGTCCTCGTAGGGCTAGCTACGAGGCTGAGCGTGGTTTGATGTGGCCTTGAGTCTTGCCTTATTTCAGCCTAAGGCAGATTTGAGCGCTAACATAGTGGCGACTCCACTGGGGAGAAATCTCAAATGGTTTTCTTGTTGATGAATTTGTTTCACAAGTCTTAGACGGAGTCTGAAGTCACGCCAGGTAGCTTTCGAAACGCTCTTGCTATGCATAAGCGGAAGTAGATAAATGTTTCTTCAGTCGATCTCCAGTTAGCTTGTGGAAACTTTGATTTACAGATCACCCGAGTAATTTTGATCGTTCTAGACCTTTGGATGGTTGAGTCTAGCAAATAATTGGCTGAATTATTTTAGTTCCTTTGATCTTTTGATAAACACGCTGGCTTCAAAAAGAAATACAAGAGCTAATCCAGATCCGAATCCACCTCCTATTTACGAAAATCCAAATTTGATTCAAAAAATCCTCCGTCAAGAAAGCTCGGCGACTCCCTTGGTTAAATCTCATTCATGTCCCGCAATTTTTGAATACCTTGAAGAACTTCCTTTCGACGCAAGGTTTGAATTGTCATTGTTTAAAACCAAGTCCGAAAACGCTCTCGATTCTATTGTTCCAAATCCTGACTTTGATGCAGCTCTTGAATTTGAAAGGCACAATAAATTAATTGATAATTTTATCTTGAGGTACCTTTAGACCAGCATCCAAGTGGCAAATCTTGCTGAGTTCTTAGAAGCCGTATCTGCAAACATTGGATCCACCGTCACGGCATCTACCTCTATAATTCCTACTGAACCGCCTTTCATTCCTACCATTCTCGTGCAGCCTATAATTACTTACTCCGAATCTACAGCTAATTCTCCTTCTTCATCCCACATTGCTTCTCCTCTGCATACACCTCCGCATACTCCCCATACAGTAGCGACATCCACTCCGCCAACAACACCTAGGGGAAATCCACCTAGGGCAATGGTTTCTTGCTTTGCACCTCTTTCTTTACCTCAGCAATTGCATGATATGCCCGCGGACAATCAGAGTAAGATTCCTTTATTTGATGGCACTCCTCAAAGTGTGCCCGCTCAGCAGCACATAGACAAAATGACAATTTTTTATGATTTATATGAGATTGATGAAGAGGATGTAACTATGCGATTGTTTGTACAAACATTCGGAGGAGAGGTAAGAAAATGGTTCAGAGGCTTGGGAGCTAGAAGTATACCTACGTTGGCTGAACTTTAGAAGCAGTTTCTTGATCATTGGGAACTTATAAAGGATCCGCTTCAGATCAATGCCAAGTACAATAATATCAAACGCAATCATGGTGAGTCCGTCCAAGACTACATTATTAGGTTCAATACAATTTATAATGCTATTCCGGATGATTTAAGACCATCTAGAAAATCATCTCTTCTCAAATTATCGGATGGCTTTGATCCGGAGATGGCTTATTCATTACGGGATAGAGATCCGCCTACTTTAGAAGATATGCAAAAGCTTGATGTCAATGTTAAGGCAAATCTGAACGACAAGAGAGCACGTTTGAAGGCAGAGAAAAGAGTGACTATAAAGGAAGAATCTACATCATCATAACCACCTTGGCTTCGTGAGATGTTCAAAAGACTGAACCTTGACAAATCAGAACCGAAGATTCGTAATCCAAATTACCGTGGCCAACAACAACCTCAGTACAGAATCAAGCAGCGTGAACCAAGAATACAAGAGCCGGCAGCCCAGCAACCAATCAAGACTCCTCTTTTGCAGAATTTTGTGAGTCAAGATTCAGATGAAGATGCTAATGTAGTAGGGGACCAAAATAATTTCTTTACTCCTGATGATATGCCCATTTACATCACCGAAGAAGAAGAGTATGGAGAAAGTTCAGGTGCCCAGCAAGATGAAGATTTTATCTTAGCTAATGATGCAGATTTAGATGATTACCAAGGACGATATTTGAACGCCTTGTCCACTCAACAGAAGTAGTATTCATTGAGAAATCGAGATGTGCCTATCAATCCCATTCAGAAAAGAAAGGAAGCTACAACAACAAAGACAGATTCACCAATACTGCCGAAGAAAGGAAAAGAGACAATTGATCCCACAACTAGTAAGATATCAGTAGCAGAAAAGACAAATCAGGCAGCTATAATCAAAGATAGGAGAGAGATTCCGGTCAAAGAAGTTGAAAAAGTTTCAACATTTAGTTTGGAAAATGAAATTTCCAAATTAAAAATATCTCTTCCTTTGACTGAAATTATGAAAAACAGCAGCTACCGAGGTCAAGTCTCTAAACTTCTGAATTTTGATCCCATGATGGACACGGTGAATGTTGAAGATGATCAGCCAGAATTGACTTTTGGACCAGCATTGGATGGTCAGTCCCCTAATAGTGATGTTCCTCCCTTTTATATCAGTTTGAGATTGCATGAATATGTCTTGCATAATGCCATGTTCGATTCGGGTGCTTCGCACAATTTGATGCCAAAGGCGATCATGGAGAAGTTGGGGTTAGATATAACAAGGAAATATCATGATTTATATTCATTTGATTCCAGCCATGTGAGATGTATCGGGCTCATTAAAGATTTGGTTGTTAGCTTAGACCAAATCCCAGCGAAAAATGTCTTGATAGATGTGGTTGTGGCAGAGATTCCTCCACGTTTTGGTATGCTACTTTCGAGATCTTGGGGAGCTAAGTTCAAGGGTACTCTACAGTTAGGCTTTTCTTATGCCACAATTCCAGTCTTCGGTCAAATGAGAAAGCTATATCGAGAGCAAAAGATGAAATACATGATAACTAGCAAAGAGAAGTCGATCAATCATCCTGTAAATTATGTACATACATATTTGGAGTCGTTTGTTTTATTTGCTGATAGTTTTAATGATCTAGATAGTCAGTTAGTTCAAGTGGAAGGTATACCAGAGATCAATGAAAATTTCAGAGAAGTTCTACAAAAGGAAAGAGGAGAAAAGCAAGCTATCATGGAGCAAACAGCTAAAGAAAAGGGGCAGAAAATAGAAAAATCAGAGGCAGTACAATTTCAACACTTGGAGGAGGATGAAGATGGTCTTTGGACCATGGATTTCGATGGCATAGTAGGTAGTGATGGTGCTGGTATTGGTGTGTGGATTCGAAGTCCTTTTTCTTCTTGAGATAAAGTTCCAAACAAGGTGAGAGTGTGCTCCTATAAACTAGCATTTGATTGTTCAAATAATGAGGTGGAATATGAGGCTCTCATTGCTGGCCTAAAAATTCTTAGAAAGCTGAAAGCGAAGAAGATTGCGGTTTATGGTGATTCTGAGTTGGTGATAAAGCAAGTTAAGGGTGAGTTTCAGGCCAAACATCCTCGCATGAGGGCATATCGAAATGCAGTCTTAGATATTTTGAAATTGTTTTCTTATTATACCTTGACATGTGTGCCTCGCATAAAAAATAGTGTTGCTGATGGACTTGCTAAGGCGACAAGAAATTTAAAAATTCCAATGAATTCTAGCAACAAATTTGAGATTCATGTGAATCATCGTCCCACCGTTCCAGATAATCAACGATGTTGGAAAGTTTTTCAAGATGATGAAGAGATCAATGAGTTTCTGCAAAATAAGGGTAAGTTCAAGGATTCCTCAATAGATACTGAAAATGTTGATGGTATTGACAATATACAAGTAAATCAAATGGATGTGCTGCAACTTAAGGACAACATTATTCCTAAGGGATTGATTCCTTTAGAGGAGTTGTTTGACCAAGATGATGTGGCCCGCAAACCGACATTGAGACCGACTGAAAAGGGTGTTGAAGAGGTAAACATTGGGACAACTGAAAATCCCAAGATGGTTAAGCTATCAAGGTCATTGTCACCAAAGGTAAAAGATAAATATATGAAATTGTTGTCTTTATTTTCTGATGTATTTGCATGGGATTACTCAGATCTTAAAACATATGACACAAATATCATTCAGCGTACTATTCCTATTAAGCCAAATCAGAATCCTTTTCGTCAAAAGTTGACGAGAATCAATCTGAAGCTGCTGCCATCAATTGAGAAAGAGGTAAATAGATTGTATAAGTCAGGAATCATTGTACCTATCCGATTTTCAGATTGGATATCAAACTTGGTGCCCGTAAGGAAGAAGACAGGGGAGATTCGTTTATGCATTGACTTCAGAAATTTGAATAAGGTGTATTTAAAAGACTATTATCCGCTGCCCAAAATGGATCATATATTGCAGTGAGTAGTTGGAGCATCAAGGATGTCACTACTCGACGGTTATTCAGGATACAATAAGATTTTAGTGCATGAAGATGACTGTGACAAGACAACGTTCACCACTCCATGGGGAACATTTCATTATGCAAAGATGCCTTTTGGTTTGAAAAATGTAGGAGCCACCTTTCAGCATGCAATGGACATAGCTTTCGCTAATGAGAAAGATGTATTTTTAGTTGTTTATCTTGATGACTTGACCATATTTTCAAATTCAAATGACAAACATTTGTATCATTTGAAAATTGTTTTCCAAAGGTGCAGAAAATATGGCATATCGTTGAATCCGAAAAAGAGTTTTTTTGCCATGGAAGAGGGCAAACTTCTTGGCCACATCATATCTAAAGACGGCATCCGTATTGATCCAGCACGTGTTGAAGCCATTCAGCAAATAGAACAGCCCCGGAATAAGAAAGAAATTTAGTCCTTCAATGGTAAACTGAATTTTCTGCGTCGCTTCATTCCAAATCTAGCAGAGCATCTTAGAGAGATCACAAGCATGCTCAAGAAGGACAGTCAGGTAAAGTGGACCGAAGAGGCGGTTAAATCATTTAATTTAGTGAAATTAGCTCTTTCTTCAGCTCCTATTTTGATCAGTCCCGACTACACTCAGGATTTTATTTTGTTCTCATTTGCTTCTGAGCACACTTTGGCAGTTGTACTAATGCAGAAGAGAGAAGGTGTAGAAAAGCCCATTGCGTTTTTCAGTCGCATTATTAGAGATGGAGCATTGAAATATAACATCATTGAGAAGCAAGCACTTGTGCTTGTTAAGGACTTGAAAGATTTCCGTGTGTATATATTGCATTCACATATTCTAGCTAATGTTCCTAACGTAGCAGTTAAAGATATTTTAGTACAGGCAGATCCAGAAAGGAGAAGGGGTAAGTGGATTGTTGCGTTGTTAGAATATGATGTAGATATCAAACCCACCAAGCTGATCAAAGGTCAAGGACTCACCAAGCTAATGGCTGAAACAAATCTGCAAGTTTTAGATATAAATTTGATTGTTGCCATGTCTGATGAAGATGAGGAGAATGCATCCATTCAGGTATCTGAAATGTTTCTTTCTTCTCCTTGGTACGCTGATATTTTATATGTACTTCAGCATTTACCTTCACCTCCTCGAATGCCGAGAAACAGAAGTAGAACATTGAAATTGAAGGCTGCAAAATTTTGCATTCTAGATTCAGCATTGTTTTGGAAAGATCCTGGTGGAATGTTATTAAATTGTTTGGTCGAGGAGGAAGCCAAAAGAGTCATGGAAGATTTTCATAGAGGGGACTATGGGGGTCATCTGTTTTGGAAGACTACATCAAACAAGATTCTAAGGGAAGGATATTATTGGCCTTCATTATTTTCATATGTATATAAGGCCATCAAAAATTGTTATGAATGCCAAATTTTTCAAGGAAAGCAGAAGCTCCAGCCTTTTCCTCTCAAGCCAATTGAAGTCAGCGCACCTTTTCAGTAGTGGGGATTAGATTTCATTGGTGAAATTCATCCGGCATCATCAGGACAACATCGATGGATATTGACGGCCACTGACTACTTCACAAAATGGATTGAAGCAATTCCTACTAGACAAGCTACGGATGCGGTAATTATTTCTTTTCTTGAAACCAATATTTTGTCACGTTTTGGATGTCCAAGTAAGTTAATCACGGATAATGCAGCAGCGTTTAAGTCAAAAAGGATGATTGAGTTTTGTTATAAATACAATATTAGCTTGGGACATTCAACCGCATACCACCCTCAAGGAAATGGATCGGCGAAATCATCCAATAAGTCTTTGGTCAATATCATTAAAAAATTGTTGGAAATCAGCAAAAATAGCTGGCACAAGAAGTTGATAAATGCACTATGGGCTGATAGGGTGAGTCAGAAAAAGTCTATTGGCATGTCTCCTTTCAAGTTGGTTTACGAAACATACACGGTTTTTCCCACTTCACTTGCTGTCCCGGTAGTCAAATTGCTTCAAGAAGCGGGTAGTGAGGAAGATCCTACGCAGAGAAGGATTAATCAGATGATTCATTTGCAGCAGACATGGGAGGAGGTATTTCAAAATACTTGCAAGTTGTAGGAGCGCATCAAAAATATTTATGACCGGAAGGCAAAGGCGGATACATTTCAGCTAGATGAGGTTGTTTTGAGGTGGGATGCTCATCATGAAGACAAGGGAAAACATGGCAAATTTGAAAATTTATGGAAGGGTCCTTACAAGGTTGCAGCATTTCGCAGCCAAAACGCTTTCCTTCTCAAAGAGATGAATGGAGATGAATATCCTGGAGGGCCAATCAATGGTCGACTGTTAAAGAGATATTACTTCTAAATATTTTCTGCCCATTTCATTATCATTGTACATATCATTTTACCTTGGTTCTATTGCACATGTACACTAACTTATCATCTTTAGTTTGGGGCCTAAGGTGAAGGCTATAATTCTGAAAATGAAAGTTAGTTAGTCTAAGTTTGTCAAGTCAGTTGTCAAAATCTTTAACTTCGAGTTTAGTTTTATCAATGCAATTTTTGTTTTTTCAGTCAAATTCTCAAGGTTGTGTTGGAATAATGACTCCATCGCCCAATGTATGAAGGCACTGTCTAGCTCTTACAGAGATCTGTGGTTCTTGGCATCTCCAAGGAGCTACCATCCCCATTGGAACCAATGTTAGAGTCGGTCTAGTTATCCCTCCATCAGAGATCAAAGCTCTTCTTTTCATTTCATGTTTTAGGTGTCCCACCAGTTTTCATCAGTTGCATTTCGTTAGGCATGCCATAACTCTGATGGAGTGGTCTGTGTCATTCATTTCCCTCGTGCATATCACTGTTGGTTTAGGATGAGTCATAAAGCTTCACAAGTCATTTTGTTTTTAATTTTTTAGGTCTAGGTCTAGGGTTTGAGTTAATTTAGTCCCGAAAAGCTTTAGAAGACCAGCAGGCCAGAGGGATGTCTTTGTTAGATCATCATTTCAATAATTTTCATCATTGTACAGTTGAATTAGGACTTCTCTTCAAAACTCTGTTTTGAAGATAAGTCGCCATCTCATTTTTGTAAGAAATTGTCAAAATTTTCAATTCTTCAAATGTTCAAGTGCAGCCTTGATCTCCTTTGCCAGAGCATGTTACAGTTATCCCTGCAAACAAAAATCAACAAAGAGCTTCAGTCCAAACCTCAGAAAATAAAGAGAAAATAAAAAAGCATCATTGTATAAATAGGCCAAAAGTGAAAGTACCAAAACTTTACAAAGTGGGTTTTTTGAAGTCAATTTATTCAAATTAGATATTTTGTGTGTATATAAGGTGAAACAAGTCTTTTTGATTCACCACATATCAGAGCAAGAGCATTTTCAAGATTGGAGGGCGAAAAACCAAGTTTCAAACCCTTGAGGCAGAGTTGAAGGTGCGCGCTACGCATAGAACTTGCGCGCTACGCACTGGGCGGTGCGCTACGCATTAGGCGCGCACATCCTGTGTTAATTTACACAGGTGCTACACACTGGGAGGTGTGCTATGCATAGAACTTGCGCGCTACACATCCATTCCAACGTTAATTTTATGTGCCTAAAACATATCAAATCACCTCTGCAACTACAAGTAGGTGTTTCTTTGACTCAAACATCAAGTTGAATATTGTCTAATGTGTGTTTGAAGAGTGGAAGTGGTGTTGGGTGTAAGAAAACAAATCAAACCCTAGGCCCTTATTGAAACTTTGTATAAGGTATTAAAAGACATTTGAGACAGCAGCACTTCATACCACAATATCTTTTTGATTGTTTTTGTGCCCAAATATACCAAACAAAATATCCATTATGGCATAATTTTTATGATGCTTCAACTGGTTTTTTGAGGATACACTGAAATTGGGATTTCATCACACCTACACCATACACATTTCAGTCCTCCTATTGCAGCTATTTTGTTCTCAAAACCATGTCAGATACAGAGTCATCTTATGAGCAAGAAAATGACAGTGATTCCACCACAGAGGGAAATGTGCCACAAATACCTCGCACAGGTGGCAAAGGTGGTAAACATCTTAGAGAAGAGCCCACTTCTATGGTACAACTATAGGCTTGCCCACTTGCCATGGATTGCTTTCGCCAGTAGTCATGCTATCATTTTTGTGAGCTAATTTCACAGTTTCAGCATCATCGTGAATTAGCTCGCTTGTTTATTCTCCATTTACATGATGGCCATGTAAACCTTGCTGGAGTTGATTTCATTTTGTCACTAGAGACCATTGCAGAGGCCATGGGAATTCCAAATATCGGAGAGCAATGGAATAAGCATCAGCAGCTAGAGAAATCATATTATGAGCCATATATTAAACCAGGGTATATGAGGCACTTGAGTAGAGTTTTTCCTTTCCACTACCTGAATGATCGATTTGCACCTTTGATGAAACTCATCATCCGATATTTCAGTTGTGAGGGCAGATTCTTGCGTATTTATGCATACCATGTCCGTTTGTTGATGCATTTTACAAGGGTGCGTCTGATGAACATCTCATATTTTATGTTTCGCAACATAGAGAGGATGTTGCCTTTAGTGCAAAAGAAGATCCCAACGCATTAGCACAGGATCATATACCATTATGCATTGATCAAGATCGTGGTGATTCATCAGCTGGCACAGCAGGGCATTACATGGGAGAATTTTATTTCTCGTGACCTTTTCACAGCGCCTCAGCCACCACCAGAGATAGTTCATGATGAGGGAGGGCCTTCACAGCAGCTTGACATTCCTGAGACCGAGCATGTTGATGCTCCAGTATATGTGACATATCAGAAAGGCCACAGGGCCTTATTTGTAGCCGCACGACGACTACTATCTCCACCCGGGGTGGAAGGGGTCTCATTGACTTCATCAGCACAGCGAGTATTATCTCCACATCATGTGGAAGGGGTCTCACCTCCATCTTCAGCACAGGTATAGATCCAGGACAGGGGCAAGAGACCCATGGTTGATGAGGGTCCTTCAGGAGGCCAGGACACGGATATCATTGATGTTGATGCTAGCTCTCCTAGCTCCGAGCTAAAGGAGATCATCCGATAACAAAGGGCCGAGAATGAGTCACTGCAAAAGAAATAGAAGATGGCTAAGTGGGTGATAAACTATTTGGATCAGCGCAACAAACATTTGGAACATGAGCATGAACTTTATGAGCTGCGAAAGATCCGTGAAGACCCGGAATTGGCCCGAAGGAGACCCAGTGATTTGACACCTATTGATCAGGAATCAATGCTCATCTGGGTCAACGCTCATTTGGAGAAGTTGTTGGCGAAAGAAAATAGGGATAAGGACATTCTTCGTCACATGAAGAATCACTATTGGGCTCGCATGCATGTTTGCAAAGCGAGAATGAAGATCCTCAAAAAGGCGTTTGAGAAAAGTGCAAAAGCAACGCAAAAGGCTTGATCCGCTTCGAGTTTTGGCCGAGGCTTCATTAGTTGAGCAAGATACATGATTGAGGGTCTTTGCTCCAAATTTGGGCAAATTTCGAGAAAATTTTGTCGTTTTGAAATTTTTGGCTTGAGAAACAGGATTTTGGGTTCTACGCGTAGCGCTCAACGCGCTACCCTGAAGATTGGGAGGTCCAATTGACAAATGGCTTGTAGTTTTGGATTTGTCTTGAAGAAATACACATGTTCAGTCATTTCCGAAGCATTTCATTGATGTCTGGATGGCCTAAATGTCGAAAAACATCATGAAAACCACCTTGCTGCCACCTTTTCCAACTACAGGAAGTACCTCTGGGAGAATTCAGTTTTGAGGGGGCAAATGAGCTCGAAATCCGAAAATTCCACTTGGGTTGGAAAGTAGACATCCAGGTCTTTCGCATGAACTATCATGAGCACAATTTGGATGTCATAAATTTCCCCGAAAACAGGCTCAAAAGTGCGCTACGCATAGGGATCAAGGGCGCTACGCATACAGTTTTTGGCCCAGATTTTCACCTTCAGCTCAGGAAATCGGCTAGTTTTCACCAGTTTCACTCTTTGATGTAATTTTTGACCCAACGTGAGGTAATTTGATGTATGTAAGCTAACATGGCACTTATCTACCTTCTTCTAGATGATTCATTCATAAATTAGCAAGAAATCAATGTAATGAATCAGTTTCCTTCTTTTTAGAGGCAGGTTGTTGGGTCATCTAGATTCTTGCTCCATGTTTAGAATTTGTTCAAAATGCTCCTAAAAGGAGGAGCTCGAACCCTAGAGGTTAGGGAATGAGGATATCTTGATCTATATATGTAAATTTTCATTTAGTAGGAGAGGTTGGACTCTTGGGATAGCTTTGAGACTATATTGTACATATCCTATCAGCATTTTTGGCAAAGGAAAGACCGGGGTTTTGTAGCACTATTTGGGATCCATGTGGCTTTATGTGTTGATGATGTGTTTATCTCAGTACTTGTAAGTTGTGTATGTGCATCATTATCTATATAGAATCTTCTGTTATTAAGAAAATGAAGTGTTAAGGTAGAATCCATGAAATTGCTATGCTCTGCCTTTAAATTTGTATAATATTCTATGTTTTCTTCAGTTTAAGGAGAATACTTGAGACCCCTTGCTCTCCTTAGCCCCTCACCGGTCTGATCTATCCATCTCACCTACTTTAAGGCATCAAAACAATTTCCTATCTTGCCCCAAGTGGACCTCTGCAAAAACTGTGCCTCATCCCCGCACCGAAAATTGCCTTTCCCTTGATTTCAACAAAATCATAAAAAATCAATTCTAAACTCTTTGTACTTAATACCTAGCCTAAAATCAGTCATCAATTCGGTCATCTCGAGCCTTTTCGATTATCTTTTGCCGAGTTTGACCTGGAGAGAGTCCTCTCCTGTCCTCGTAGGGCTAGCTACGAGGCTGAGCGTGGTTTGATATGGCCTTGAGTCTTGCCTTATTTCAGCCTAAGGCAGATTTGAGCGCTAACAAAACCTACGTATACCTCTCTATGATAATTAATTCTTTTCTCTTGACCTGCTGCACTATGATCTATTATCTAAGTGAGTTTCCATCAAGGACAACACCTGTATCATACCTGTATCATAATGCCAACAATAATTATCATTAGTATAGGCACGATTGAGATCACGGTAATTGATACAAATGCAAATAGTGCCTTGTTTTTTTGTCACCGGTACAATATTCGACACCCAATGTGTAAGAGTGATTGGATAGATAAATCCAGCTTTCAAAAGTTTTTCAACTTCACCCTTGATGGTGGCCACTTTTCTAAGGTGCACTAGATGAAGTCGTTAGCGAGCTAGCTTCACATGAGGATAAGTTGGAATCTCATTCACGACTATACTTGGGTCAATGCTGGCCATTTCTTCATATGACCATGCAAAAACATCCTAAAACTCTTGGAACAAATGAGTATAGAGCTTGATCTCATCTAGAGAACAAGTTACCCCAATATGGACATTTTCAATGAAATCAGGCTTGACAAAAATATCATTGGCATCATTTGGGTAATGTTACCCATGTTCCCTTCTAACCAAACTTCATGAATCATGATCAGCATTTAAAGTGGTAGTGATGGGAACTGAGAAGAGAATTCCTCGAGAAAATTAGAAATTACTGCTGGGCCAGGGAAGAATGAAGAACGATGATGAGTGTCATTCCAAGGTACTTCCTCCAGAGACATTATTTCCATGATACTCTCATTAGAAAGGAAAGTCTCAGCTAAGGGATCGGGAAATTTCGAAGAACCAAGCCATGGGGATTTAAAATATGCATCGAGAGATCCAGTGAAGGAATGACCCAAGGATTAGACTTGATCGAAATCATGTTGATAGAGGAAACATGAGGAGGTGGAAGCGGAAGAATACCCATCTACACAGGATCTTTAAAGAGTCCTACCCACACACTCTCATAAGGAGCACCAGTGTGCTTAACATACAGAACATTGCCATCCGAGGAGGAAGAGGCAAAGAAGGACAATTGGTCGACTGTGACTATCTTCCCTTGATGGGGAAATCAAATCACACAGAAAAGGGAGGAGGCTGCAACATGCATGGCATGAGTCCAGCTCCATCAGAGTAGAAGATTGTAGTTAAGATTAGTGTCAATGATCTCTACTTCGACGTGTACTATCTTTCCCTCCAAAGTAATGGCAAGGTTGGGAGGACATTGAATGGTCGAAAATCACATCTATCAAAATCTTCCAGATTGTTAGGGGACTGATTTAGAGTAGGAGAACCAATTACCTTCCAACAAGAGACAAACATGATGCACGTAGAAGCACCTTCATTGATGACGGTCCTATGAATGGTTTTCTCATTTATGATAACCTGAATGAGAAAGGAAATCTGACGAGGTAAATGTGGAATGTGGTTTTCCGCGTGAAAACAAATGAGATTAGAGTCAGCTGGATCAATACCCCCAATAGCTGACAGCAATGATTTCCGCTGAAAAGGACAACTTTGAAGGACCTCGAGAGCATACATAGCTGACAGTGCTTGAGCCAAATCTTTAACAATGTTATAATGTTGAGCGGCTTGAGCATTAGGATTGTACGAGGACTTTCGTAGCACACCTCGAGAAGGTGGTTGAATGGAGGAAACAGGATTAGGTCCCTTTATATGGAGAGGACTAGAACTGGATGGGGCAAAAGAAGAAGGGGTACCTTATTTCTCTTTCTTTGTCGTCAGGGTAGGAGTTTGATAATCTTGTGACCTCATAGCCACGTTAATCAGTGTACTCATCATGAACACTTGTGAACCTATGGAAGCGGATGACTGAGGTTGGTCTACCATTTGGGTCCACTAGGATGGAAAGGGATCTTTCAGAACATATGGGCTTCCTTTCAGCAAACGACTAACTTTGGATTGTCCAGGACAATCCTTAGTATAGTGATCCTCCGAACAGGTGAGGCATGGATATTTGGGCTTCCATTGGGAAGCATCACCAGCAGATGACATAGCAGGAACCTGTTTCAGGGCATCAGCTTTACCCTTTCCTTTTCCTTTCCTCTTACCTTTAGAGGATTTTTCCACTGCGATAGATTGGATAGTGTGAACCTCTAAGGTTTTACCAGAGATGGATGAATTGCGATAGGAACATTGGGAGAAGCATTAGAGACTAACTTCTATATGGAAGAAGATTTTGCAGGGGTTTGAGTCACTGAACCAATTACTCCATCAATAGGAGGCGTAAAAAGAGACTTAGATGTTGTCAGATCAGATGATGGTCTGGGCGTAGCGAGTAACATGTCATATAACATGCTGGATTGTCAATAGATGAGGTCCAAATACTGGGCACGTGCGGTGGCTTGTTCCTCAGTGACGCATCCAACCATAGTAATGTCTTCAGCAATCTTATTAACAAATGATTTGGTGAACCACTCGGTTAACAAATTATCAACAATATCAAACTTAATCAGTCGATGCCTATGTGTCCATTCATGGATGTGATCAGAGATGTGGGTCGTAGCCTCTTACTTGAGCGAAGCTAGTAGATGGGTGCCAGCTTCACAGTGAACTGGAAACTGGAAATGTGTGAGGAAGGCCATGGCGAGAGTGTTAAAGTCATGATAGTTATTTTGAGGTAGCTCAATATACCACTTGGTTGCAGCACCTGTAAGAGTTCGTTGGAAAATTCGAAGATGAATGGAATCGTCAACGTAGGAATTTGAGGAGCACCAGAGGTGATATTTCATCACATGGGCTTGTGGATCCTCTTTTCCTTTTCCTTCAAACTTCGAAAAATTTCTCAAAATCTTGGGTGGAACTAGAGGCCAATATGGAAAATGAAGAAATGGGTCATTCGTGAATCTAGACACATTTGGAAATTCCAGTGTAGCCATGAATGACAATTGGGTATTGAAAGGAATTTGAGGTCAATAAGGGGGCCCAACTAGCGGGTCCATCCCTGCTGGTAAGGATTTTATCCCCATAGTGGAGGATTTTTTCCATACGGAATTTTATTTTTCCCCCATTGTAGGTTACCTTGCCTACAGGGAGGATTCTGACCTTGAAATACTTGAAATTGTTTGACTGTAGGCTGTTGATAAGCAACATACGGGTTAAAAGGATGTTGAGCATATTGGCTTTGGACATATGAATTTTGCACCTGATGTCCTAGAGCATAAGGGTTTTGGACCTGCTACCCCTGTATGAAAGGGTTTTGGACCTGCCGCCCTTGGACGTAAGGATTTTGCACTTGTTGCCCTTGGAAATAAGGATTTTGGACCTGTTTTCCTTGGACAAAAGGAGGTTGAATGTGTTTCCCTTGGAAATAAGGAGTTTATGCCTGCTGCTGCAAGACTTGCCCTTGACCTTGCCCTTGTAAACGTGGACCCTTGTTGATATGAGTATAAGGGTTGTTGTTGCCTGGGGTGACCTTGTTGCTGCAAGGGTTGACCATGTGATTGTAAAGGTTGTCCCTGCAACTAAAAAGGTTGACCTTGTGAAGGCATAGGCTAGGAGATTTGCGGTGCATACTATAGTGGCAGCTGCATGGTTTGCTCTAATAGTTGCGAGGGTTGCCCCTATGGTTTTTGCAACTGTCCTTATTGTGGCATCATCTAGCCTTACTAGTCCATGGATGGCCCTTGTTGCAATGAAGGTTTCCCTTGTTGCTGTAGAAGTTGTCCTTGCTACTGCAAAGGTATTTGGAAATTTCCTGGAATGAGACCTTGAAAGTTCCCGAATTGTATTTGGCCATACCCACCAGTCGTAGCGGACGAACCAGGATGGACATAAGGTCCAAGCTGAGGGATGTAGAGTGGATTAACCATTGCTTATGAACCAGATGGAACATAAGGAGGTTGGTATTGAACGTGAGCCATATTAGGCTATTGGTATTCGATGTCACTTGACCCAGACAAACAAACTAGGTTCGTTTGTTGGTACTGGACATTACTCGATCTAGTAGGACCAATAGGGTTTAAAACGACACCAGAAGAGGGTTGGTTCATTCCAACCATGTGAGCTTGTGAGCCGCTAACATTGGTTGTACCAGACATCATAGAAACATTCAGACTTTTCCCCTGAGGTGGTGGCACATCCTGTCCACTCACTAGAGGGATCGAAGAATTGACAGAGACATGAATCAAGATTGTCGACTAAACCGGCTGGGTTACTTGGACCAATGAGACAAGAGGATCTATAATGGTGGGTTGCACCGGGACTGAAGTAACTGCAGAATGCACCATTGATTGGGAGGTCAGGTTCTGAATGAATGAACCTGAGGTATGCATAGTGCTAGATGCCCAGATAGGGTTGTGATATAGTGATGAGGCAGTAGGCGTGCCTGAAACTAACTGAGCTAAAGTCACATAATTACACATAATTGAGGATGAAAACTGGTCGGAATGATTCTCATGTAAGGGAAACCTTAAAGAGGGAAAGGATATTCCTGTTCCTCGATCATGCATGGAGTGGAAACCTCTGAGTGACCCAGAGAGGAAACTGTGATTTCGCCTTTTAATTCCATGGGTGAAAACAGGCAACGACAGACTACCGAAGATGTTCCAGGAGATAATTCAAAAGGAATACCTGGTTGATCATATGGATTGTATCGATGCTGAGGTGATACCACAACAGGATCAAAAAAAGGATTCAGAGGCTCAACAACCATTCCAAGTTGACCTTCGGAAGTCAGGGACACTCGGGAGTCTAGATAGGATTATTCAGAGATTCTAGGCTTATGTCAGAAAGTGACCCAGTATCTAAAGGAGGGGGAGGACAAGATGACAAAGTTTGAATACTCAAAACAATTCCAAGATCAACACTTTGGTCCTCAAGTGATTGCAGCATTTCAAGAAAAGGCTCCTCATACAATCTTTCAGATAGAGGAGGGGAAGAGGAACTAGGTGAACTAGTTGGTTCAGCCACGATGATCTTGTCTCAATCATCCAAAAGAGAGATTGATTCCAAGGTTTTAAAATGTATTTAAAGGTGTACTCACAATGTACTCTAGCAGAATACTAATAGGGATGTTATATGATCGTGGGCAACAATTTTTTAAGATGAAAAAAAAATCGATGCTCTTTCATGTTTTGAGAGTTGAGAAAGAGGCAAAGGTGACTCTATGTTATAGGAAAAAATGACCTCCTCATCAACTCAGAGGTGAAAGACAGCATGACTGAAGAAAAGACCACAATTGCAGGCCTTGAATCCACACTAAAGTTGGTTTTGCACTGCTAACCTACTTTATAAAGCTTGTTACCAAGCATAGAGGAGCGTTAGTCATCCTGCTAACTCAACTTGTTAGACCAGGTGGAGCGTTAGTGAAACTAAGAGATGTTAAAAGGGAAAAGCCAACAAATTCCCTCACAAATATCTAGATATTTATCCTTAGATTTTCTCAAGAAAAGAAAGGAAACATCTAAAAGTAAGATATTTAGAGAATTTCCAATCCGAGAATGAGGGCAAATGGGAAAAAGCTTGAAAATAGGGTAGGTTCATGGCTTTTTCCCTGATGAACTCCGGGAGGATCTTGGAAAGCCTAATTTGATTACTACATAAGTAGCCAGAGGGCCATGTGAAAGGGTTCAGAGCATTTGAAAGGATAACCCATTAAGCTGTTGTGAATTGTCATATACTTGAACAAGTGAGCTGAAAGAGAGAGAGAGAGAGAGAGAGAGAGAGAGAGAGAGAGAGGAAGAAGGGGCAAGGGAAGGTTGATACAATGGATGGTTGTAATCACTCTTCCATTATAAATATAGAACTGTAGTTGTGTTCCCTAGTCCATAGTGTCGATAACATTGTTCATTGAGTTGTTCATTTCGATACTTGTCAAGTTGAGTATTTTAAGTTGTATACAGGTATATGTTTATTATGAATTCTTATATTAGTTTTCTAGATTGTATGTTGTGATTGTGTTTACCTTTCCTTTATACAGGACTTGTCTTGGAGCTGGCCTTGGAGGAGTTCTTCTTGGCTGCATTGAGATCTCCAAACAAATCTAGAAGGAGATTTGAGGTAAACACTCTTTCCATACTTGGTTAACTAATATTTGATAGATGAACATGTGTATAACTTGGTAGCTTCTACAGATAATCTTATAGTCTATCAAAGGTCTCGAGAAGACCTTTGAGGGTAGTTTTCATTCTCCATACACTGTGCATTTTACCCTATAGTAGAATTGGCGACTCCACTGGGGACTAGACATCTAGTTCCCAGTTTACCTAGACTCCTCTCAGTTCTTCTCTTTCTTCTAATAGCTTCCTACTTCTTCAAATCATTTTCTGATTCACCAAATACCTTGTTACATCCTACTAGTTTGCATTCTCCTCAGAAACTGATCCTAAAGGCCCTCTGTTTGAGAAATTTCCCTCACTAACGCAGGTTACTAGGCTAAACAAAGCTTTATAAAGCACTGTGCCTGTGTACAGGGAGCATTAGTGGACCAACTAACTCTCTATTTACACTGAGACAGAGCATTAGTCTCCCATTTCAATGATTTCTAGTAGTGTCTGTGGACCAAAAGGGGGGGGGGGGGGGGGGGATGTCCTCATGTGTTGAAGTAAGATCTACAACTATATTATGTTAGCAAATTTGGTGTCCTGAAAATTTATTTTTAGGAAAATTTTTTAGCTTTTATCTCTTAAAATACATTTTTTTTTAAAGAAAGACTGATAAATTGTATTCATCCTTCTGTTGAAATAGTTGTAAGCTGCTTCATTTTGGTTTTCAGTAGTTGTTAGGAAATGTTGGAAAAATAATCTTTTGGTTATGCAAGTGTTGAATGGCTTTAGATGCACAGATGAATCTATGAATATGTGAAAAGATGAATATGTAGAATAAGACTTGTTTTCATAATAAATTGAAAAAAAAAATCAGAGCATTGTTATGCATGATTTATTGAGTCAAGAGTCTCACCATATTCATACTTCAACACCCCTACCGAAGACAAATAATCAAGTACACTTAAAATTTATAGTAAAATAAATCAGTTACTCTTTTGAGAAAACCAACATTAGATATGCTATAATCTTGGGATAAGCATGTGAGTGAATTTCCCAAGGTTGAAAACCAAAACTAGTGTCATTAACGAGTGAAAAATCCTTCTCCACTCATATTACTAGGACCACTCCACTAAAAAAGGACTGAAATACGAGACAACATCAGACTGTAATTGAAGGTAGCCTGCCTTCTATTACAAATCCTTTGGGAATTCTATGTACTAGGGGTCCCTTCGGGGATTTTGGAATTGAATTGGGGACTCAGGTTTCCTACCCACACATCGTGTTGTCTACGACTATGTCCCCCCTGGTAATGTCTGTGATTTGAGGTATCTCTAGTGGCCAAAACTTCTAGGTACTTACATAAGGTGACTGGAACGGGCTGTCCTGGTACCTAACACGCACGGATCTACTCTGTCTTTAGTTTTTGGGAGGGTGCTCATCTTCACGAGAGTACTTGGCCCTCAATCTGAGGTTCGGGTGAAGCTCTAAAGTAACTGTAACCTTACATTTGGCCATCCTTCTCTGTTATTCATTGAGATACTGGGTTTCATCTCCATTGATCGGTGTTTATCAGACGAGGTACATTTCCTCTGTTTGCAGATTGATATATTTAGTGTATTTTTTCATTTTTAGCTACCTGAATACTGTCATTTTTGAGACTTTAAAGAATATCACATTAAAATTTATTTGATAAAATTGAATGGTCATTGTGGCTTCATCCAGCCCTCGTCATCACTCTAGACGATTGTTAGGACTTCCTCCACTCATTGTGGAACATCCGTCGAGTTCCACTGACTCGGATTCCTCATCTTCGAGGAATCAATCTCATAAATCTCACACAGGATCTATGTGGATGACTGACGATTCCAGTTTGCCAGAGGATTTCTTCACGGAAGGATTTCTTCCTCACTTTAACACTCCACTTACAAATCCGTCAAACCCTATCATGGTTCTCGTGGTACCTATACTTCCTTCTTCAGTAGGTGGAACTTTCCCATCTATCCAGTTGACGACTCATGGGTTGTGGAATTTTAGAGACATTGCTGGTCCTCTACCACTTCCCCATTTGATGGTCATCACAACACCAGTAATGTGGAATCCTGCTATCCCATTTGTCCCAAGTACAGAAACTCACATAACACCCTCTATAAGTGGAACCCAACAGATGCCAGGTTCCACTCCTATGGTGCCACAATGCATACCTTCAACAAGTGCCACATACAGTGCTCCATATAACACTCAATGCAACACTATGGGCGCGGTTCCCATTTACCAACAACATGGTCGGCCGCCAATGTACAATTCCAACCCCTAGATTCAAATATCTGGGGGAGTTCCCAATATACATATGCCAGTAGGGAATGTCACAGTTCCCCCTCCATTCTCAGGCATGCATGGATAGTTTCTAATTGACATGAGTGTTCCCTCTATTAATCAAAGCCAAATGGTTAGTTCTGTGTCGGTCGAGAATCCATAGGGGGTTCCCATCCAATCCATGGGGGCACCCTACTCAAAGACTCAAATGAGTCAAGGGGGTACCACTTATACTAGGGGCAATTTCATACCCTAGTATCAAAATCCTCATGGAGATCCACTCTACAACACCATATCGTAAAGCAACTACTACACCATTTAACCCATGTACACTATGGGGAACCAAATGATGGGAGGAGCACAAAGCTCCTTAGGTCATTTGTCATCACCATGGTCCGAGTCGGGGGCACCTCACTCTCTGCCTTTTTTGGCAACATTGGATATTCTCGACTTATACAAGCTGACAAACGACTCCATCTACCACAACTTATAATGGCCGCCCATCCCACATAAAATACCAATGGACATCCCAAAGTTTGATGGAAAACGAGGGGAGGATCCGGGCACCCATATCACCACCTACCATCTCTAGTGTGTTTCTAAATCCATGGTGGATGATAATGTCCGGTTACGTCTTTTTCCCCACACCCTTACTGGCAATGCAACAAAGTAATATATTGAGTTACCATGCACGTCAGTAAATACCTTTGATAATTTAGAAATGGAATTCCTGAAGCACTTCCAGCTACCTATCCGCTATGAGACTGGGACAGAGCTCCTCACTTCATTTCATCAGGATACCACCACACACAGCTCCGATCATATTCATGAATGGAGACGTAGGTGGAGGTGAGTCAAAGCTCCCCTCCTAGACTTTCTCTTAATGGACTCGTTCTGCAGGTCGTTACTTCAGCAAATCGCTAGATATGTCACTTTAGGTGGCGCAATCATAGAAGACCAATCCATACGTCTTTCCCAACACTTAGATTTGATATATTCATAGTTTGGCACTCTTTATGACATAACCCCTAATGCCCCTAGCAACCCCAATGCTTCTGCTACCACAAAATCGACTGCTCTTCCTACCACTACGATAAACTCTGTGTAGTCTACACAGAAATCTGGTGGTAAGAAAAAGAAGAATAAGAAAAAGACTGCTCCTTCTGAGGAGAAGTCAACAAAGCAGCCCAACCCAAAACAGAAGGTCGTTGCACCTACTGCTAATGAAAAGGATACACCTGCCAAATTTCCTTGCAAACTTTGTGCTGAAGACCATGTAACCTGGCATTGTCCGCGTCTTCAAGAATCCACATAGTACCTTTCCAAAAGGGATACTGGTAAGACCCTCGCTGTCCTTAGGAATACTTTTCCCACTCGGCAGTAGCAAAATCTTATTACAAACCAACAACAACCCACACCAGGGGGCAACGATGGTTCGCAACATCCTTCAACTGGTGAAGCATCTTCTACCATTTTCACATTTGAAATAGTAGAACTCACCACAGGAGCCAAATCTTATGGAGCTCCTGTCACTCCTGCAGCAGAACCATCCTTAGGTCAAACCCATTGCCACCCACTAATTTGCATATCGAAAGACCGGTTGAGGACTTTGTAATTTGACCCCCCAAGGGGGCACTTCGACGCACAACACACAATAAATTTGCACGTGCCACCCAACACTACAATATCGTAGAGGATTTTGCGCAAGCGCCATCGGCTATGTTGGCGCTCAAAGTATTACAAACATGCCCCACCCAATGAAAAGCTTTGCTTTCAGCTATCAGAGGTATTGACCCTATAGATTCCATGCTTGCTATTTTCATCATGGACAAGTGTAAACCTCCCCTTTCCTACCAGCTTGCATTTCAGGTGCATATCACTTCGAAAGGTAAAGGTATACACAAAACTATCATCGAAGAAGGTGCTTCAACCTGCATCATGTCGACTTCATGTTGGCTCGCCCTCGATTCCCCAACCCTATCCTCACTGTCGAACACCCTTAAAGCTTTTGACGGCCACACCTTTATCCCAAAAGGATCCAATTTTCCCATCACTTTGGCTGGGAAAATAGTAATGGTGGATGTAGAAGTCGTGGACAAGAAAATCGACTATAATCTATTGCTGGGTTGTATTTGGAAATATGCCATGACAACCATCGTATCTACTGTCTTTCGCATCATCCAATTTGCATTGGATGGAAAAGTTATTATAGTAGATTAGTTGTCTTTCTGCACCCTTAATTGTTCACCATTATCAACTGGCTCCGTAACCCTAGTAGGAGGTGGAACTGACAATTACGTCAGTATAGGTACCGGTCTACTGAAGGCTTCTTCCCTCATGGGCTGTTTCCCTCTTCAGCCACCGTAGGTTTCATAGATGGTCAATATGCTTTCATCTATTCCTCATGAACCGACCAATCCATCGATCCTGCTGTCTCCTTCAGACCTTGACACATTCGGAAACTAGATGCCGCTGTCACCAGCTGAATTGGCCTACCAAGGCATTCAATCCACATCCACATCTTCGGTCACGTTGGTTATCACTGACGGTACCACCGCCCTTCCCATAACCACTCCTCCTTTAGATCCATTCAATCAACTCATACCTACGGATGAAGTCGTTCAAGAAATTATGATTTTTGGAGAGCAACATTGGGAGGATTGGCACCATCATTTCCCAATATCTGATTCAGACATGATGCCTCTTCAAATCCTATCTCTTGATGCGCATGAAATCATTTCCTCACCCTATGTGATCCTCCAAACTATGGAGGCAGAAGGAAACAGTGGCAATATTTCAAAACCATTGCTCATCGATATTTCTATCATGACAGGCATTGCAGAAAAAATACAGATTGAATCCAATTGCAATCCTGAGGAAATTGTGAGCTTCACCTACCCATTTTGGGACTTTCGCAATGTTTTCCCTTTCTCTTATGAGGAAATGCATGCCATAGACCCTCCTATTGTCAAGCATGAGATCAAGAAGAATCAAGAATTCTTGTTATGGTATTTTTCTTGCTTGTTAATCCAAAAAATCCTCGAGTTTCCTTCTTTAGGCTCAGTTAAACTACCACGAAGAAGATCAAGTGTTCTTTTTATGGTATTTTTCTTGCTCGTTTATCCAAAAAACCTTGAGTCTCCTTCTTTCGGCTTGTTAAACTACTACAAAAATGATTAGAGCACTTTTTGAGATATTTTATTGCTCTTTAAAAAATATAAACATCTCTGAGTTTCTATCATTGAGCTCACTAAATCTATGCAATGATAGTTAGAGCACTTTTTGTGATATTTTAATGCTCTTTAAAAAATATAAACATCTTCGAGTTTTCATCATTATGCTCATTAAATACATGCAACGATGCTTTGAGCAACTCTTTTTTAATCTTTTTCCAGCTCATTAAACAGAGAAAGACCAAAAGAGCATTCTTTTTAGGAACTTTTTTCTTGCTCTTTAAACTGAAAAAATCCCAAGCTATGTCTTGCTACGCATTAAACTTGCTAAAGATGACTCGAGCATTCTTTTAGGTACTTTTCTCACTCATTAAATTGAAAAATCCTGAGTTTTTGTTACGGGCTCGTTAAAAATAGATGGCAGCAGCAAGAGCACTTTCTTTTTTGGGATAGTTTCTCACTCTTAAATCGAAAAATTGCCGAGTTTTTCCCCTCCTTCGAGCTCGTAAAATTATGAAAAAGGATGAGCCATTCTTTTCCCTCTTTTTCTCCCTCATTAAACTGAAAAAGATACCCTAAGTTTTCTTCATCTAACTCATTAAAATTTTTGATGAAGGTATTGATTTTGTCGTCGTGTGACTCATTAAAAATTCACGATGAAACACGAGTTTAGTCCATCACCTCGTACTCATAACAAAATGAGGTTGAAATCTATTGGAAAAAGGTTTCTCTTTATCCAGGTTCAATAGATTAAAAGATAGAAAAGTAACAACTATGACAAAGGGACCAACATGGAGTCTCTCTTTACGATATTTTCAGACTCTCTAAATATGAAAAGACCACTGAGTTGTCTATTCTGGACTCTTTAAATTACACAGACAAGATATAGAGTCATTCTTTTTATGATACTTTTCAGACTCTTAAAACATGAAAAAATCGACGAGTTTTCCTATTTGGACTCATTAAACTAATTAGATAGGGCAAAGAGTCATTCTTTTTTGCGATTCTTTTTAGACTCTTTAAACATGAAAAGATTGATGAATTTACCCATCTGGACTCATTAAATTAATCAGACAGGGAAATTGGACAATACAATTGTATTCCATATTTGAAAGCGTGGTTTGGCAACAGTTGTTCCCTTGAACATGGCACTCCCTTAGATAAACCTTCATTTTGATGGCCTCTCAATATGAACCCTACTAACCTATGAGTTTTAGCCTATATTCCTTGATGTAAGTGCATCTCCGTATCCTAACACTCTGTAGTGTTCTTGAGTCTAGTGCTGTCTGGTTAAAACTGTTGTCGTGCCTTCTATTGTTCAACGGTTCCCATTTGTTTCCTCTATCAACCGATCATACATATCCTTTCATCACGCCCTCCATTGTTTAGACCCAAATGCTCAAAAGATTCCTCAAAAAAAAAAATTATTCTTGTTCAGTTTCGTGTCGACTGATGTAGGACACATCATTGCATACCTTTCGACAGGTTTCTTCGTATCGACTTCAACACTCTTTCTAGGAAGATAACCCAGAAATACATTCAGTGCCTTGGTACTTGCATACATTAGTGGTAGGTTACCTTATGTTTGATTAGGGTTTTTCATTATTGGCTCGTGGTTAAGTGATTCTATGAGTGTTCGACGACAAATAAATCTTTCACACTCGCTAGTTTGCACTGTGCATCTTGGAGACCATCACCATTATCGGTGGCCTTCCTCGCATCTGTTAATGGTCTCCATTATTGACTAGTAATCAGATGATTTCGTGCATGTTCAACGTCAACACATCTTATCACATGTACCGATCTATGTTGTTCAGTGAAGTGGAAATCAAGACCTTGTATAGAGGCTTGCATCATTTAGTCTTGTTTCCTCTCCCAAGCTGTGGATATTTGTTCTTTGGAGGCAACTATTTCAGGATGATCTATTATGACACTAGATCCACTCTGTGCTTATCTGTGGCCAGCATTGTTATATCTCAGAAGAGAAATTACTTTGACATAGCTATTGAGTATGGGAATGCCCGACTCAAGACATGATTTTAGTAGTTTATATATATGTATGTTGTTGTATCAGGTTTCCCCTTGCCACCCAAAGCTTCTCTCTCTAAAAATTTTGACAGAAAATTACAGTTTTATTAAAGTATTTCAGCCATCGTCTCTACCTCTAATCTCACACTTTAAGGGGCATCTGTTATAGGAAAAAATGACCTTCTCATCAAATTAGAGGTGAAAGACAGCATGACTGAAGAAAAGACCACAATTGCAGGCCTTAAATCCATGCTAACGCTGGTTTTGCACTGCTAACCTGCTTTATAAAGCTTTTTACCAAACATAGAGGAGTGTTATTCACCCTGCTAACTCAAGTTATTAGACCATGGGGAGCATTAGTGAAACTAAGAGATGTTTAAAGGGACAAGCCAACGAATTCCCTCAAAAATATCTAGATATTTATTTGTAGATTTTCTCAAGAAAAGCAAGGAAACATCTAAAAGTAAGATACTTAGAGAATTTCCAATCTGAAAATGAAGGCAAATGGGAAAAAGCTTGAAAATAGAGCAGGTTCATGGCTTTTTCCCTAATGAACTCTAGGAGGAGCTTGGCAGCCCTAATTGAATTGCTACATAAGCAGCGAGAGGGCCATTGTGAAAGGGGTTAGGGCATTTGAAAGGATAGCCCATTAAGTTGTTGTGAACTGTCATATAGAAGAAGTGAGCTGAAAGAGACAGAGAGAGAGAGAGAGAGAGAGGAAGAAGGGGCAAGGGAAGGCTGATACAACAGATGGTTATAATCACTCTTCCATTATAAATACAGAACTGCAGTTGTGTTCCGTACTCCATAGTGTTAGTAACATTGTTCATTGAGTTGTTCATTTCGATACTTGTCGAGTTGAGTAGTTTAAGTTGTATACAAGTATATGTTCATTGTGCATTCTTATATTAGTTTTCTAGATTGTATGTTGTGATTTTGTTTGCCTTTCCTTTGTGCAGGAATTGTCTTGGAGCCGACCTTGGAGGAGTTCTTCTTGGTTACATTGAGATCTCCAAACAAATCTAGAAGGAGATTTGAGGTAAACACTCTTTCCAAACTTGGTTAACTTATATTTGATAGATGAACATGTGTATAACTTGGTAGCTTCTTCAGATAATCTTACAGTTTATCGAAGGTCTTGGGAAGACCTTTGAGGGTAGTTTTCATTATCCATACTCCATGCATTTTACCCCATAGCACTCTATCACTTTAGGTTTAAAACAAGCTCAAAAGGACAAACGCTCGGGTGATATTTTATGTTTAAGGAGTCATAAAGATCAAAATGACTACTTAGGATGATCTACACAAAAAGGATTACCAGGTAATGGTGAACTACATAATACCTCCTGATGAACCAAGAAGTACAGGCTGGCAATCTCCTCGAATGTTGTGTTCAGTGTATCATGTTTACAAGGCAGCATACTTGGCTTCCTATGGATAAAGGATTGCAACCTATTGGGGTCTCTCTCTATATACATGATGATACGAGGATCACAAGTCCATACTAGATTTATCTAGTGCCAAAGCGAATGACAACTACTAGGTTTAAAGATGCTAGAACGTGTCTCTAGCCTAGACCTTCTAAATGTGATCGTTAGGTTTCAAATGCACCTTAGGTTAATTGAATACATTTTAGAGTTTATCTTGAAATTATGTCTTGGCTTTTAGGCCTTATCAATGTGGCTCGAAAAAGACATATATGCAGCTAAATGAGACAAGACCCTTTCAATTCAATGAATTGTTTACACTAATGAGAGTAGAAAACACACCCAATACAACAAACAAGCAATTGAAAGCAGAATGACCCTTTCACTATTTCGTTTTTTGAAGACAAAATGATGAAAATCTCTTTTGCAATTCCTATCTTTCCTATCAAACGCACTTCAACTAGTCCTTTCACTAGTAAAAAGAATTCATTTCTTTTCCAATGTGAATGACGATGCAACTCTAGTCTTCATTGATGTTAACTAATGTAACATATTGATTCAACAAACTAGAATTATGTATTTTTCAATGAAATGACAAAATGAAACTTTTAGAAATGCTTTAATGAAAATTTTTCAACACAACCAGCCTCAAGCAAATGCAAAGCACAAAAGAGAATTCCTTTGAAGCTAATGATGCAAAGACTCAACCAAAAACAAGATGAACAATGTGATCTATGCCTGAAAAGAGATGCTCAATAAAAAAACATAACTTTTCAAACTTATTAAACGGAAATCAAATCCACAAAAGGACTAAAAAACAAAATGCAAGGAGTAACTTGACTATCGACTTGACTTACTGAGCACACAAATAGGTGAATGGATGACGACCTAGATGCCCTAGGGTTATAAATGATCCAATAACTCAAGAAACCAAGTGAAGAAAATCCAAATCAGACAAGCATATAAACCAAGCTAAAAGAACTTTCCAGTGAGGGAGAACATAGTCAAAACAAGATAAGAGATAGAGATCAGAAGGGAAAGACACACTGGTTATGATCTAGGGGAAATCCTAATCTTCACCTACATTAATCGGCGTGACTTCCTAACTGACAACAAGTGCCAGAAGGGGGTCGACACAACCTTCTTTGAGAAACTCGCGCTGATCGGCATGACTGTTAGAAAAATAAGCGTGTTGATCGAGGATTAAAGGCAAAAAATAAAAATTTTCAAAGGCTAAAACCAGACTGGCCACTATAAATTTCAGGCTTAGAGATGTAAACTAGGAAAATCAAAGAACACTAAAGGGAAACGATGATACTAGAAAAGTTGACACAAAACCATAAAATGAAAATCAATCAAACAAAAGGAATGGGTCCCTAGTGGAGTTGCCAATTTTTGGTGCAGTTAAATTCTCAGTACAGACACAAACAATTCCTCTAGCCCAGGAGAGCGAGTCTAGCCACAAAAAAACAATCTATGGAAAATGTCCTTAAGCTATAATCAATTAAGAGGGCCTACCTCTTAGAATGTTATTCCTCTTGGTGATGATCCTGCTTCCTTACTCTAGCTATCTTTCATTTCCTTCCTTCTAATATCTTAAACAAGCAAACAAACAACAACAACAATCATGATATCATACAATATTGTAATCAGCCTACTTAACAGGTCAAGGAATGTTAATAAAGATGTAAAATAACACTTCATGTAGGAAATCAATCAATAGTTGTATTCATACAAATCAAAAAAGAGATTACAACCAATGCCTTGATGTTGATGGTCTCCTTTTAGTCTCAAACCAAACCAAACTACACTATCCTCCCTCAAAGATATACTAGAAATCTGTAAGCTATAGATGTCTTGTTGATCATTCAAGTTCGCTCCAAAACTAGTTTAGCTTCGGAAAAGAGAGGTTTATATAGCTTGGATGGATGGGAGATGGTTCCTCTCATCATGGGAGAAGGTCCTATCTCTTGATTTTGTTCCATCCTAATAGGGGAAAGGATCCCAAACCGACTTCTTCAGCTCCATCCAGCCCAACCATCTTCCAGACTTCTGTTACGAAGATTCTAGACCTGGGATATTCGACTCCATATTTAAAAAACTTGCCAAAAGAGGATCAGTGTGACTGGAAAAGGGCTAAGTCACTATGTATGGTGCTAATTCTAGTTTTAATCTCTGCAAATTGGCACGATGGGTAAACTAGTTAGTAGCATCAATCTTGTAGACTGGGGTAAAAGGAAGATTCTTGTGAAATTATGGAAAGGGGAATTATTATGCTCATGAAGAGGGACATACTGGGAGTTTATTCATGATGGGAAAGCATGTAGGGTTCACTGTAGAGGTCCTCCAGGATCGTGGATGGGAGTATAGGGATAGTGAAAAAAATGACGTGTAACACTTTTTGCATCATCTTTTCTACTACCCTTACTAGATTATCAATTTTGTGATCAGAGGTAGAAGTGGAAGACTCTTCTTTAATGGTAACCATGCCTTCAAATTTTAGTTTGGCCTTCTTGGCTAAGATGTTAGCTTCAACTTTTATAGCATTGGCTTGCATTTCTTTTAAAGTGGCAGGATCTCTCTCTCTAAGTTGATACTCGATGTCTACATCAAAACTATCTCAAAAAAAAATTAAAGCTAGGCCAGGGGAGGGTTTGATGGTTTTAGGAATTTCATTGTAAACAGCGTTAAACCATTCACAGTATTCCTCCATAGTTTCATTGGGTTTCCTTTTCAGTATTTTGTATTCACTCAGGAGTTGTAGAGGTTTTTCTTGATTTCCCATCTAGCTAAGAAAGTTTGATGGAATGCATCAAGGTTGGCTATATTTCCTGCAAGTAAACTCCTAAACCATTTTTTGACTTCACCTCCTAAACTTTGAGCAAACAATCTCATATTTACATCAGCTGCATCTACTTCGTAAAGGTCAGAAACATCATTCATTCTATCTACGTGTTTCTAAGTAGTATGAGAACCAGTGTTATCAAACATTAGAATTTTTGATTGATAGTTGTAGGCAAAACATTTAGATGTCCTGGCAACATCAAAGGTGCATACCTAGCTGTCATAGCTGGTCTGAGAATTTGACTGGAAGATGGACCTATGGAAGGTGTATTTGTAGTAACTACAGGGACTATAAAAAACAATCTCAGTTGTTATGGATGAAACAGTAGAGACTATAGAATGAGTAGGACTAGGGGGTTGTAGATTAATAGATTGGGAAGAATGGGTGGACAAATAAGTTGTTGCAATTGTTAAAGATGAAAATTCAATAGATTGTTTAATTTAAGCTTCTTTAATGGCTTGGTCCAGAACCTTCACTAGACCTTCTAATTTATCAAATTGTTGTAGGTATTCTAGATCAGGACCTAATTTAGGGGCTGAGTTTGGGTTATACGTGGTCGTAGTATAGCTTCATCAATGACAGTCTTATCTACAAAGGTCTCATATTTTTTCCTAAACAATTATGCTCGAATGTCAATTCAAACTCTATCTCTTGAATAGTTTCAAACTTCTCATGAAAAGAGTTAGAACTAGACAAAGGACTATTCTCAAGAAGAGAGTTGAACCTAGACAAAGGATTATTACTACCCTGGCTCTCTGTAAGACTTCCCTTTCTCACTAATTTCTCTTGATTATCTAAAACTTCAGCAGGGTTGGGATCTGGGTGTGCTCTAGTGAAAATTCTTTTAGGATCCAGATCTATTGAAAACTTATCACACATCTAATAAAATTAAAATTAATAACACACTCAAATATATACAAAGATTACAAAATTAGATCATGTATTCCAGTGGGATATAAGATTTTTGATTTATTGAAATACTAATTGACTACCAGGGAATAATTATTTTCAATTTAAAGAGTATTTGTTCCCCAATATGATCTCCACTATGTTGTCATTCTGTATTTTTGAGGTTGAGGGAGTAAACACAGAGGACAACATCAAAACCACTATGGAAGCTGGGATCTAGCCCTGCTAGCTTTAGAGAGGGGTCTCTCTATAAAATTTAGCTATGTTTCATGTGAATTATAGGCTAGTTATTACTATATCGATTGTTTTTTATTGGACTGCTTGGTTGATTAAATTATTATAATTCCATTGGGCTATGGATTTTAAAGATTGACTAGATCTCATCGAATTTTGAAGGAGATTCACAGGGAAAGCTAGGTTTCACTCGTTGGATCCTTCAAAATTTTAAATGGATTATGAAAAAGAAGAAATGCAAGATTCAGTAGAAACTAAGGAGAAATGAAGGATTCCTTAATTTGACTTTAGAAGAAAACATATAAATTACTAACAACCAAAGTAGGGTGTTTTTTATAACATATCCTATTCATCGCAGTTTATGTGATGTAATTAAGCTTTTCAGAAATTATAGAGAAAGGAGATAATGATTAAACACGTGATCAAAAAAAGAACATCAAAATTTCATACACCACATGAATCCTGCGAAGAATGTCCTTGTATCATTGATGCTTCCAATAACTTGAAAAATTACAATTTGCAGTGGAAATTATATTCAACAATCAACCCATAACACTTCAAACTATGAAGTATTTATAAAAATAATTACAAATTGAATTACAAATCGCTATCTCAACTGACAGTGTATTATTAACATTATCCTAAACAATGAAATCAATATTTTGTAGAATGATAAGCAAGGTGGAGAGTAATCCAAGCGGATGTTGGTGGCTACCCACCTATCCCACTTGGACCCCCACAACTATCTCTTTTAGTTTTTCAGTTTCCTTAATTGTAGCACAATTTACTATTTTTAGGAGTTTTTTCGGGTCCTGAACTTCCGGAGTCGTTTTCAGGCCGTAAACAATGTTTTTTGGGAAATCTGGGACCAATATGGGTCATGTAGAAATTTGAATAATATAACACTTATTCATAGAGATTATCTTGATTATACACTATTTGTGGAATGCATGCATAATACATAACCTCCTCTACCATTGATCATCAATTTGCGGAATTAAAAAAAAAAAACAATCGCATGGGCACATTGAAACATCAATCACACATATCAACACAATATGTAATGGGGAAAGCATACAGCTGAAAACCCCCAACTATCTGTATATTATAATGATAGGGAACATGTAACAATACATAGTACAATACTCCTCACAAGTAATCAGTACTATCTCCACATGCTACACACAAACTAGCTCAGATCTGAACAAGTCACGGGTTCAAATCTCCTCCACTGTTTGCCTGCCTCTAGTGCGCAATCCAAGTTGAGAATATATCAGATCCAAATTCGAATTCCCTTGGCTTGTATTGCACAATCCTCATTGGCAATCTCAATCAATAATTGTGCAAATCTCATGCACAGCTATAGTCACAACTGATAGTAGTCTCACCCTTTCACCCACCTCTAACACTTGTCTCCACTGGAATGTCCATTCACAGAGTTAACTGATGTATTCTTTAGTTGATTTATGAGTTAATAATTAGTGAATTAATTAATAAATAATTCACACCACTCATCACTAGTTTATTTGTCAGTTAGACTAAATACAACTAGTTCAACTAAGTCAAACTGAACACAACTCCATCAACTCCTCAATCAACTCCACCAAACTCAATCACTTGAGTGCCAACTGAAGTCCATCATGCAATAGCTCAACTAACCCATAGAAAAAGCGTATTTCCTTCTGGCAGTTGCATGTGCCACATCCGTAGCTTGAACTAAAGTGTTGCAAGAGGATAAGATAATGTTTATAGTCCAAATATTATTAAGAGCTAAATAATATTCGACTGTTCTATTTTTTTACTGGCAGTCTAAAAATAGACTCCACCCATATGTCTAAAAATAGACTTTGCACCAAAAATAGCCTGTGGGCCCACTTAGTGAAGGCGACTTCTTTTCACTAAGCTCCATCATCTTGTTGCATTTTCAACACTCCCTCTCAACAAGATATGGATTATCTGCAACCCCTATCCTGCCTCTGTGGTATTCGAATTTGCTCTTGGTGAGCGCCTTCGTCAAGATATCAACATCCTGACCCTCTGTGGGAATGTATGAAAGTAACATGATTCTTCGCTACACACAATCTCTGATATGATGGTACCTGATGTCAATGTGCTTGGATCTATCATGAAATACTGGATTAGATGAGAGTTTAATGAAACTCTGGTTATCACAATAAATCACAGTAGGCTCCAAGTGTGACCCAAATAACCTCACTAGGATCTTCCTCATCCATATAGCCTCACATGCAACCAAACTTGCTGCCATATACTCGGCCTCTGCTGAACTAAGTGCCACGGATCTCTGCTTCCTGCTGTACCAAGAAACTGCTGTTGACCATATATTGAATATCCCTCTAGATGTGCTCTTTCTATCTGTTGAGCTCCCTGCCCAATCTAGATCCGTGAAGCCACACAACTTCACCTCATCCTCCTATCTATACCACAATCCATATCCCGATGTGCCTGTGAGATAATGCAATACATGCTTGCCTGCCTTCTAGAAGAGCTTGGTTGGCTTAACCATAGCTTGTGAAAGCTAGTTAATAGCATAGCATATATCGGGTCATGTATTGACCAGATACATAAGCAACCCCACCAACTGTCGATAAACAGTGGCATCCACTACCTCCGTTGAAGTAGCATCCTCCTTCCTCCAACCTCCAGGAAGAGGAGTATCAACTGGCTTGTAGCCATGCATGTTGAACTTCGCCAGTATCTCCCAGGCATACTTACCCTAACAAACAAATAGTCCATCACTGTGTTGCCAAATTTCCAATCCCAGGAAATAATGAAGGAGGCCCAAGTCCTTCATCTCAAACTCTCTAGAAAGATCCTTCTTGCATGAAAGTATCAACAGCTTGTCTCCCGTCAAAATCAAATCATCTACATAAAGTACAATGATCAGCAACTTACCCTCCACCACAATCAGGTATAGGTTAGGATCCGCCTCACTCTTGCAGAATCCAAGTCCGGTGAAATAACTGTTTATCTGTGTGTACCAAGCACAAGGTGCTTGTTTCAACCGATACAGTGCTCTCTTGACCCTGCACACATGTAACTCGTTGCTGAAGACCTTGAAACCTTCGGGCTACTCTATGTACACCTCCTCCTCAATGAATCCATTGAGGAACACAGTCTTCACATCCATCTGATGGATGTGCCACCCCATCTGTGCTGAGAGAGCAAGAATTGTCCGTATGGAAGAATACCTTGCGACAGGTGCAAAGGTCTCCTCATAATTGATCCCCTCTATCTGTGAGAAGCCTTGGGCAACAAATCTTGCCTTGTACTTCTCCACACTCCCGTCAGCTGCCTACTTCACTTTTTAGATCAATCTCGAACCCACCATTGATTTCCCCTCTGGCCTTGGGACAATGTCCCATTCACTGTTTCTGACAATCGAATCATACTCTTCCACCATGGCATCTACCCATGCGGGATCCTCCATAGCTTCCTTCAAAGAGGATGGCTCAGTCACGACACATTTGCTCACAAGAGCCATGTATCTAGTGTACTAATTAGGTGACTATCTTTGTCTGTGCTGTGCTGTAGGTGGTCCTACAACCTTCTCTGCATCTTGAGCCAGTCGCTCAGCTTCTGTAGTGCGCTTTCGCCCTCTGATGGTTGGCACTGCATGAGTGGTCTCTTCCACTCCATGAACTTCATCTTGTGGCTGATCGACATCCTGAAGCTCATCCTTAGGAAATAATAGCTGCTCATCTGCATGCAAGTGTGGCTCCCTCTCAAGCGAACACTTCATGGCTTTCTCCTCCTAAAATTTGATATCTCGTCGCACAACAGTCTTGCGACTGTCTAGCAAATACACACGATAGTTGTGGGGCGTATCAGTGTACCCCACAAGTATCCAAACCTCTGCAGTCGGCTCCAGCTTCTTCCTGGCACTTCATCACATGCATGTAAACAGGAGAACCAAAAATCCTCAAATGGGAAATATCAGGCCTCTTACCAGAATAAGCCTCGTCAAGTGTACTCATGCCAAGTATCTTGTGAGGACAACGGTTCTGCACATATACTGCAATATCGCATGCCTCCGCCCACAAGTGAAGGGGTAGGCCTTGATCATGCAACATCACCCGTGCAACACCCATGATCATTTTGTTCTTCCGCTCAGCAACCACGTTCTGTTGTGGGTTATGGGGAGCTATGAGCTCTCTTCGAATCCCTTCTTCACTACATAAGTCCTTGAACTTGCCAGAGATGAATTCACCACCATTTTCTCTTCTAAGAGCCTTCACCTTCTTCCCTGATTCCTTCTCAACCAATGCTTTGAACTCACAAAACTTTGAGTATGTCTCGCTCTTCTTCTGCATGAAGAAGATCCAGCACTTTCGAGAGAAACCATCAACAAAGATCACATAGTACTTGTGCTTTGCTATCGAAGCTACTGAGAAAGGTCCACACACATCTATGTGAATTTTCTCAAGGATCGTCATGGCATGACTATCCTTCTCATGAAAGGTGGCTTTCATAATTTTTCCCAAAGTACACCCCTTGCACTGATCTGACTATGCAAGAGTGCCTTTAGGAAGCCTGGTAGAAATCTGTTGTAGTATCTTCAAAGCTCCATGGTGAAGGTGGCCCAATCTCCGGTGCCATAGCTCACCATCATCTTGGCTCACCACTCCTTCTACCTTGCATGTCATTGCTGTGCAGCCATCTACATGCAATTGATAAAGGTTCTTGACTCGAACCCCTATATTCCGGGTTTCTCCAGTTGTCTTACTGTGCAGGAAAGCCTTTCCCTCGCTGCAGAAAACATCATATCCTTTGTCTTCTAACATCTCCGCAGAGATAATATTCTTCTTCAATCCTAGAACATGCATCACTTCCTTCAATACAAAGGGTTTACAAGACTCCCTCTCAAAGGAAATGGTACTGATATTGGTCACATTGTATCTACCATCATCGCCCATGTCGATGTGCACTCCAAGATCTTTCTCATTTAGATCAGAAAACAAATCTCAATCTCATGTCATATGAAAAGCCACACCACTGTCCAAGAACTAGACCAATGCCATCACACTTGATACCAAGCATGCGATCAGTGAAAAATCCAGCTCAAACTGTGAGGCTAAGGCCTCTCTTGCTATAGATCCAGTAGCTTGCTTATTTTTCTTCTTCTGCGGACAATTTGTGGCATAATGTCCGTGCTGGTGACAGTGAAAGCACTTCACCTTGGACATGTCCTGCTTCTTTCCTTTCACACTAGAATGAGAAGATTTCTTGTTCTTCCCCTTCTTTGCTTTGATAGCCAAAGTGCAATTTTCTTCATCAGATGCCTTTGATGAAGATCCGTCCCTGGTATTCCACCTGATCTCCTCTTGCACAAGATCAAACCAAAGTCTCTCCCATCCTAGAAATTTCTCCCGACCATTTACAAAGTCTTGATAGGAATGCCAACTCTTCGAAAGACCAAGGAGAGTCAAGCTCACCAAGTCCTCATCATCGACAGTCACCCCCACACTTCCCAACTCATCCCAGCATTGGGTGAACTTCGTGAGATACTTGGGCATACTATCTCCTTTCTCACACTTAATGTTTCTAAGTTTATCCTTGAGCGCCAACTTCCTCTAGTCGCTCTTGCTTTAGAATAAATCTTCCAACGCTTTCCACATCAAGTATGGAGAAGCCTTTCCATGCAGGCTGGATACAATGTGATCCTTCACGCCCTCCAACAAAATCCTTGGACACTTTGCTGTCTTCTTTTGCCAAGCCTCAACTTGAGTAGCATCAGTAGGCTTTGGGACTTCAGCATCTATGAACTCCTTCAACCCATTGTCATCTAACACCACCTCCATCCTGTCTTTCTGTTGAAGCCCCAAAAATTGGGTCGACAACAAGGGGGATACCCACCCGGTCTGGACCTTGGTTGGCAGCTCCTTATCCGTTTGGTATAGAGGGTCCGACTGGGGATAATGGGACCAGTTTCCCAATCTAAGGGTGTGTGTGTGTGTAGAGTTGAATGGTGCTGATCTAAGAGTACTTAAAGCTAAATTAATTCAGATTCTTAAACTAACTCTATGCTATTGTAATCTAATGAGAAACAACACATCTAATCTACGCTAACTCGGGGTGTATTTCTTCCATTATGTGATCTAAAGAGATTTCAAACAATAACTGGTAATAAAGATCATTCAGCTATCATAAGAATAGAAATCAATTAAGATAAACCACTTTGCAAAAGAAGTTAGGTAAAACACTTGTGAACAACATATCGCATAATAAGTTATTCATATATCAGACATAAATAAATGACTCCACCATACAGAAGTGCCAAATGGTAACTCATACATTCATGCAATAACATATAAACAACTGAAAACTGTAAATCACTTTAAGAATATAAGCAGAAATGGCCAAGAGATAAAAGTACCATTTATGGCTAATCCTACTCATAAACTTCAAGCAAAAATGATTTATCTCTACTTGTTCTAACATCTACTAAGAGTACAAAAGTGCAACATCAGTAGCAAACATTAAATGCAAAAATTAATAAATCTCGATCCATCCATTCATCAAAACCTCCTCTGAGGGTGCAGAAGTGCATGTTCCGAGGACAAGTTTTTGAAAAATTTCTGGACCCTTCTCTAAATGCATGAGAAGGATTAAAATACTACTTCATAATTCTAATAATAGTGTCTTTACAAAATTTGTAGAAATTTTGAATAATTTAACACATATTCAACAGAGATTATCCTGATCATGTACTATTGCAGAAAACATACACAATACATAAGCTCCTCTACGTTGATCATCAATATAGCAGCATCAATAACAATAAAACATCAAGAGCATTCACACATTAACACAGTATGTATCCCGGGGTAAGCATCTCGCTAAAAACCCCAACTATCTGTATATTAATGATTGAGTCATGTAACATTACAAAGTATAATGCTTATCACAAGCAATCCAGTACCAGCTCCACCTATTACACACAATACAGCTCAGATCTGAATCAATCACTGGCTCAAATCTCTTCCGCTGCTTGCCTGCCTCCGCTGCTCAATACCTGCACAAGAACCGGTGATAATACCAAGGCAGCCACGTCTTTCCTTGGCTAAATCACGTATTTGCAAGCTACAATGTGGGCAAACTCATTGGCATACTCAATCCCCTGATTGTGCAAGATCTGGTGCACAACTATAGTCACAACTGATAGCAATCTGATTCTCTAACACCTGTCCCTGCTGAACTGAACATGCACTGACATGCAACTGAGTTAACTGATGTATTCATTAGTTGTATTATGAGTTAATAACTTGTGAATTAATTAATAACTAATTCACCCAACTCATCTCTAGTCTATTCGCCAGTTAGACTAAATACAACCAGTTTAACAAAGCTAAACTGAACACAACTCCATCAACTGCACCTCCAGTCCACTAAACTCAACTCACTTGAGTTCTAACTGAAGTCATGCATGCAAATATTCAACTAACCATAAGAACCACATATTTCCTTCATGCAATTGCATGTGCCACATCCATAGCTCGAACTGAAGTGCTCCAAGAGAATAAGATTAAGTTTATAGTCCAAATATTATTGTGAGATAATAATATTTGACTTTTCTATTTTTAGCCTGGCAGTCTAAAAATAGACTCCGCCCATATGTCTAAGAATAGAAGTCCATCTATTTTTACCAACATGATCAGTCATCCATAAACAGCAAACTGCAATCCATAGACATGATCCATATGTCTAAAAATAGACATAGTCTAAAAATAGACTTGCGCCAAAAATAGCCTGCGGGCCCACTTAGTGAAGGGGACTCTTTTCACTAAGCTCCATCATCTTGTTGCAATCTCAACAAGCATTTCTTGTTGCACACTTTTCAACAATAAAGACACAACACACTATTCATGAGACACATGAACATGACAGGGGCATTGGTAAGCCCATAAGGTACCACTACAAACTCATAATGTCCATATCTTGTCCTGAAAGCATTTTTATGAATATCTTCATCCTTGATTCTTACTTGATGGTAGCCTAACCTCAGGTCAATTTTAGAGAAAACAAATGCACCCCTCAATTGATCAAAGAGATCATCAATCCTTTGTAACAATGCCTACTCTTGAGGGTCACCTTATTCAACTACCTGTAATCAATGCATAGTCTAAGCATTCCATATTTCTTCTTTATAAACAATATCAATGCTCCCCGTGGGGACACACTTGGCCTTATGTAGCCCTTGTCAAGAATTTTGTTTAGCTACAATTTCAGCTCAACCAACTATTGAAAATGGAAACAAGAAATGCTAAAAATAGAAGTGCTAAAAATAGCAGTTCGGGTACCAGTGTTGAACATAGCAGCAAGGAATGAAAAATGGAAGTGCTATAAATAGCATTGCTAAAAATAGCAGTTCGAGATAGATTCCTATTTTAGTCAGTCCCTAAACTAAAATAGAGAAGTAAAATTCGAATTTGATCTTAGCAACTATTTGTAAAATAATTAATTAATTCATCTTGAGTTAATTAGCTGTAGAAAATCAAACATGAATTCTATGTGGGGACATGCAACAATTTCTCCATTGATTGAGGAATTTATCCATTAGTTAAAGAGATAAGCATGAGTTGTAATTAGTTGGCTTAGTTAACTAAGTCAATTCCAGTTAGATTAATTCAAACAGTTTGTTGAATTAATTGTGAGTTCGGTTAGTTAATGCTTGCATGCATGTAACTGCTACTCTCTAGATAACTGAATACTATCTCATAAATAACTCATGCATGTCAATTCAATTAGAGACCTAGTTGAGATTAGAGGAGGGACAGTGTACTATCAGTTGGATGAATTTTTCCTATAAAGGAAACGCATCCATGCAGAAGGATTTATCTCCTTCAGGATTGCGCAGTTAGATAAGAGGTTAGTGAGTGTATGAAGAGGCCAATTCACACATGTGGCAGCACTGGACCCAAGGAAACCTGCGCAAGGAAATAGGAGGCTTGGAGGGTAGAGGGGAAGGTTTGTGAGAAGCCTTTGACTGTCTATGAGCAGCAGTTGGATTGCAGAGAGAGCAGGACAGCTTGTGAGTTGATTCTTTTTGTAATCTGAACATTTTTCCACTTGTATGATAATACAAAGATTGGGGTTTTAGGCTGAGGCTTTCCCCAGATTATATTTCTGTGTTATGTGTGATTGCTTCTCATTCTTAGTTATATCTGTACTTGTTTGATACTGCTCATATGTGATTAAGCTTCCACAAAGTTTATGGTAGAAGTAGATCTAGTTTTATGCTTTAGTACATTGCATATATCAGTTGATCTATAGGTGAAATTTCTACATGGTATCAAAAAAAAGGTGATCAAAGCGAAGAATAGTATACAAAGAAGGGAGAAGTTTCAAGTTTCAAGTTACTAATTATAGAATTCGAATTCTTATCACATCTCAAATTTCCCCAATGGCATTCAACGGTTTAAGACTTGAGTATGCCCTTGACGGTAGCTCGAATTATATAGCCTAGAAGGATTGCATGGAAGCAGTACTAGAGGACAATGGTCTAAAGGACTTCATTGATCAAGAAGTCCCCAAACTAGCAACAGCTAATGATACATAATTGGCAGATTGGAAGAAATGTGTGGCTAGAGTGAGGAGAATCCTCCTGGAGGGAGTTCGAGACCACATTGTCTCGCGTCTCCATGGGAAGGAGACACCATTTTCAATGTGAAAAACATTGAAAGATATATATCAAAACAACAGCGATTACAGGAAGCTAGCCCTGAAAGAGAAGCTTCGAAAAATCAAGTGTGAAAAGGGTGACACAATCTCTACATATCTGAACAAGCTCACCACCTGCAGGGATGAGCTTGGAAGTGTAGGGATCACAACAGCTGATGATGACATGGTGAGTCTTGCACTCCTTGGTCTTCCTAAGAGCTGGCATAGCTACCAAGAATCAGTTAATGGAAGAGAAAAACTACTAGATTGGGAACAACTTTAGTCGGATCTGATGCAAGAGGAGATACGGAGAAGCACCAAAGATGGATCTTCTTCATCCAAGGAGGATGAAGAATATTGCGCCTTAGCGAGTAAGGCAAAGAAAGGGAAGGAGAAGGGTTCTCATCCCAAATCTAGTTCTTTCCATAGAGGGAATAAGTTTGACAAATAGAAAGTTTGATGCTTTCGTTGTCATGAAGTGGGCCATTTTGCTATAAATTGTCCACTGAGGAAATCCAAGAAGGGATCCATGGAAGGATCAGAATGTGAGGCACTGGCCTCATAGTTCGAGTTGGATTTCACAATTTTTTCATGCATGGTTTCATCCATGGTGGGAAGTGGTTGGTTTCTTGACAGTGGAGCTTATTTCCACATGACCGACGACAAGAGTTTGTTCATTACCTTGGAGGAGAAAGATCTCCAAATACTCATAGCAATGGGTAATGATGAAAAGTATAGTGTCTCAGGTGTAGGCATGGTTGTTTTT
>APFE031538570.1:7036-26543 GCA_000404065.3 Pinus taeda | reverse complement strand
TTTCTTATTGAGAGGGAGTGTTGAAAATGGCAACAAGAAATGCTAAAAATAGAAGTGCTAAAAATAGCACTGCTATAAATAGTAGTTCAGGTACCAGTGTTGGACATAGCAGCAAGGAATGAAAAATGGAAGCGTTATAAATAACATCGCTAAAAATAGCAGTTCAGGATAGATTCCTATTTTAGTTAGTCCCTGAACTAAAATAGAGAAGTAAATTTCGAATTTGATCTTAGGAGCTATTTGTAAAATAATTAATCAATTCATCTTGAGTTAATTAGTTGTAGAAAATCAAACATGAAGTCTATGTGGCGACATGCAATATTTTCTCCATTGATTGAGGAATTTATCCATTAGTTAAAGAGATAAGTATGAGTTGTAATATTGAGTTGTAATTACTTGGCTCAGTTAACTGAGTCAAGTCCAGTTAGATTAATTCAAATAGTTTGTTGAATTAATTGTGAGTTCAGTTAGTTAATGCTTGCATGCATCTATCTACTGCTCTCCAGATAACTAAATATTCTCTCATAAATAACTCATGCATGTTAGTTCATTCAAAGACCCAGTTGAGATGAGAGGGGGGATAATGTACTATCAGTTGGATGAATTTTTCCTATAAAGGAAACTCATCCATGCAGAAGGATTTTTCTCCTTCAAGATTGCGCAGTTAGATCAAAGGTTAGTGAGTGTGTGAAGAGGCCAATTGACACAGGTGGCAGCACTGGTCCCCAAGGAAAACTGCACAAGGAAATAGGAGGCTTGGAGGGCAGAGGAGAAGGTTTGTGAGAAGCCTTTGACTGTCTATGAGCAGCAGTTGGATTGCAGAGAGAGCAAGATAGCTTGTGAGCTGATTCTTTTTGTAATCTAAACATTTTTCCACTTATATGATAATATAGAGATTGGGGTTTTAGGCTAAGACTTTCCCCAGATTATATTTCTGTGTTTTGTGTGATTGCTTCTCTTTCTCAATTATATCTGTAGTTGTTTGATACTACTCATACATGATTAAGCTTCCACAAAGTTTATGGTAGAAGTAGATCTAGTTTTATGCTTTAGTACATTGCATATATCAGTTGATCTACAGGTGAAATTTCTACACCAATTATGGGGTTCTCATCCTATATGGTGCCTTGGATGTTGGTGCTGCTCTAGGTACCAGCTCACTAGAGAAATCTCTCTCTATATGAGGAGGTAATCCATGAACCTCCACTAGAAAGACATCTGCATACTATTGCAAAATAGGGTACCTTTGTAGCAATTCATCTTCCTCATCTTCTATTTCTCTATCAACTTTCTCATCCTTAGAAAAATGCATTTCAAATAGCATGCATCCCTTTCTACTGCTATGGTTGGCTTGCATAGCAGTGATCAACCTTAATGAAATGGATTTTTTCCTACCCCGCAACACTCTTTTTTCTCCTTGCTCATCCAAGAATTCTATTTCTTTTTTATAGAAATCTACCTTGGTCTGATGTAAATACAACCAGTCCACGCCCAACAATATGCCATACACACCCAATGGAAATACATTAAAATGGGCTATTGTGGGCATGTCACTAAGCTTGAATACGCATGACTTAACCTAATTGTTGATCCTTCTCTTTGTCCTAGTTGTCAACTAAACCAACCAAGATTCTTTATGAAACTCCTTGATCAAACAACATTTCTCAACAATCTCTAGACTAACATAGTTATAATTAGAACATGAATCAATTAAAATAGAAATAATCTGCTCTTGCATCTTACCTTCCATATCAATGATGGATGTTTGGTGTTCTGCTTGGCGGTTGTCCACTGTAGTATAAATTCTTGGCATACTATGAGCTACCTCACCCACTATGCAAGCCTCCTAAGAACTACAAATATTTGATCTGACATTCTTCTTATGTGAGCAGACTCTTCTTCTTTGGTTCTCACCACAAGTATAGCATTTGAGTGGCTCTTTGCCTTCAAATTTAGGATGTTCTAGTGTCGGTTGCTACACATTTTTCTTAATAGCAACATTTTCTTTCTGTTCAAGCTGTCTTGTATAAGCTGGGCGCTTACCCTCTCTGTATAAGTTGGGCGCTTACCCTCTCTACTTTCTGATCTTTTCTTGTGCCAATTCTTCTTATGTTTAGTGTTGCTTTTGGCGTTACAATTAATTTTAATATTAGGTCTATGTTTTGCTTTCTCAGAGCATTTTTCAAGCTTCTTAATAACGTCTTTTAGGGTTTGGTGTTTCAAGAACTCAATTTTATGTATGAATTCCTTAGGCAACCCATTGATGAATCTTTGAATTTTGGATTTTTCATCCTTGATATATGGCACATACCTCAATAGTTCTAAAATCCTGGTGACATACTCATCAATGGTTAACTGACCCATTTTGAGTCCATAGAAATCTTTGGCCTTGCCATCATAATAGTGTTCAGAAAAGTATTTATCTCTGAAGAGATTCTCAAACTCATCCCAGGTCAATTATTTCTCAAAAATGGTGCTAACATTCTTCAATTCCCCCCCACCATATGTCATCTTTTCCTTTTAAGTTGTAGGTGTAAACTCTAGCTTTCATATTTTTGGAAAAGACATGTATTCTAAAAAACTTCTTCATTCCTAGCAGCCAAGCTTTTGTGTCCTTTGCTTTCTTCATATCACCATCAAATGTGTGTGGCTTGCATTTCTTAAACTCCTCAGGCATGTGATCTTTTCCTTTTCTTCCTAAATGATGATGATGGTTTAAATGGTTAGAATGGTGGTGCCTCCTAGCAACAAAACTAGATGGTTTGCTAGAGTAAGCACCTGTGTGCCACTTCCTCCTCTTGGAGTGCTAAAAAGTACATATCTTGGCACGGTGTCCTCACCTTCCCGCCTATGAATTTTATTGGACCTACCATCCTTTGCTCCATTGGTATTTTATTCTGATTCATGAAGGCTTTTCATGTTCGTATGACTAACCCTCATCTTATAATTCCTTTGCCTCTTCCAATCTGGGAGGATTTGCAGGATAACTACATTGATCTTTGCTTTCCTTTCTTGGGCTCTTGCTAACCTCTCATTATCGACCATAATGCTTCTCACTTCATCCCTCGGGCCTCATCAAGGCATCCATCCAATCTGGGGAGTGATTCCCTCCCCCTTGGTCATCTAATCTATCTTCTTCACTAGCTTTGACTCAGTCACTCCCATGTTGTGATTGATTAGAAATATATTTAACATTTCTGATCCTTATTGTTGTATTTCCTTTATTTTTATGATTCTTGTGATGTGTTGTCAACCACAAAAATTGTTAGACATTTCATGATAAATAAATAAACACATAATCATGAGCATGAACTTGCATTCATGGGTCTGCCATGAAGATTTATGCTATGACAAAATGACCATGTTAGTGTGTCAACATATTTACAAATCATGTACATCAAACATTCAATCTTGCAATCCTATCATGAGTGCATAATTAATAATAAGCAACATATTTATGGCCATGATCCTTCTCTCACCACGTTATTGTCTATATACAACCAAACAACACACATTAGCATAAGGTTACGTCAAGGCAACAATCGATATTTTAGACTGACTTTTAACACCTAAACAGTTACTTAGAAATTTTTCATAAATCGTCATTGGCTCATGATGAAGCCCATCTAGCCTAAGAGTTGAACCTGGATGCTCTGACACCACTTTGTAATATTACCCCTAACCCAACACCCAAAGTAGAAGGTGGTCATTATGCATACCCAATTGTCAAATTCTCATTATGAAAATGGGGTATAAAATTTTTGACCTTTTCCAAACTTCTCTAAACTAAGAGAAAACTTTACCATTGTGTTTGTCTCATCAAGATGAATCTAGTGATGTAAAATTTTCCTCAAACTTACCCTCAAATTGTGAGATATTGCCTCCCAAATATTTTACCCTACCACATCATCGGGCTACCATGTGGCAGTGCATAGTTGGCTTCCATAGTAGTTGAGCTCTTGGACCATTCAGGATCAACCTTCTCTACTTACCTACCCAAAGCCCTTCATTGCATTGAACTGAATCCAATGGTCATGGATTAATCATGTTTTCCTACCACCTTCATCCTATCCCTCCTTATATCTTCAGGATGATGTCTAGGAACACATCATCCCACTCTTTCCATGTCAACATATTCTTAAGCATGCTTCTTTGAGAACCATTAGAGTCATGTCACCAGGTCGTTGGTGGGACTGCTCCCCAACCAATGGGGAAGCATCCAGGGAACATCTTCCCCCTTCATCTATCTTGACGCTCTCTTCTTCCACACTTCTTAATACCTCTAGGGTGATACTCTTGGGGTGGCATCAAGTGACATCATTCTGCTCCTATGCTCCTGGAATTTTTCTCTTGCACCGCTTCTTGAAACTGCAAGGTGGGTCCCTTAGGACACATCATCCTATCGACTAATATCTTGACGGTTCCCTATTGTGCTTATCCCCTTTTCTTTTGGGCTAGATATTCTAGGCCACTTGGCTAGTGGGCCACCCTTTAGGCCAATGGGATTACCATCGAGATCACATCACCTTGTCGACATCATACCAATGTTTTACCTCGACTCCCTTTCACTTGCACCCTTGCAAATGTTTCGAGGTGAGCTTAAACGAATCAACCTATCAAGAGAGTCCACCCCTAACCAATCGCAAGACTTATGTGCTAGCATGCCATCCAACTCATTCTGGATGACATAATCCCGCTAACCCTGTCATAATACTTTGTCTAATCGTGTTAAATGTGATCGAGCCATGCTAATGTGAAGCTTCCATGACTAGGGTTCTGCCTAGTTAAGGATAAGGTTTAATTGGATTATGTTATAATTTTATGGTTCTCCTCTCTGCACCACATCAAACTAGAACTTGAACTCTTCCATGGATCGACTAAGGGATCTTGACCCTTCCTTATCCAATGCATCATACGAGGACTTTTACGCTCATCGTAAGAGAAATTCTTGAGCCTACCATGATCTCCCTGAGCTAGTTATTTCGACCATGTCTCTGTCTCATAGGTTTTGCAAGCCTCTGGATCAATGCCATTATTTGGTGTCGATTGTCGATGGTTTATTAAGGTGCCTTATGTTGCTACCTCTCCTGATCTTGAGCCAATCCAACTCTAAGGAGTTCTTGGCCCATTTGCATTCCTCTTTCTCGCAAAGGGAATTCCAAGCATGTTGGCATAGGAACTGCTGCAACCCTTACCTAACACAGGCTTGGTGTGAACTCCTAAAAGGACTCCACTTCACCTACCACATAGAGATATTGTCAGAATCCATGTCAAAAATACAAGCAGGACCATGGCGTTATACAGAAGCTTCCAGGGCTGAGCTATCTATGCCTTGATGCTAGTGGAAGATATCCAGACTATTGATAATGCATGGCTGGCAAAGCCTACTTGCATGGGTTTCAACTATCCTTCCATTAAAAGGGAAAATAACCCTTCCAATGTTAACACAATGCCTTTTTCACTAGTTCAAGGGCTTATATCCTGATGAAGGAACATCCATGTATATGCATAGACCCTAAAAAATGGGAAGTCTCTTATGTAATATTTTCATGTTAATAGAAAGGGTCTATGTGCCCAATGTTCCAAGTTTCATTCCAAGTTTTTATGGCTCCTGATACGTCCTGTAACATGGCATGATGTTTCTGTGTTATTTATTTAAGTGATATTATCAACGTTGTTATGTATTTCATACAAAACAGAATTCTTGTGTAGAGGAGTGGCATAATATTTGTTATAAATTTTATTCAGTTATATTTTGTTGCATATTTTAGGTTATGACAACATTAACAAGTGCTTCACACAAATCCTCTTTACATTTCAGAGGCACATTCTTGAGCAACTCATTTAACTACAACAATACTTTCATAAATACAACACACATATATCTATCCATATTTATCACAACCATAAAACCCATTACCACACAGAGGAGTAATCACATGCTCATTACATCAACAACAATATTACATTCCAAAAATCCAGATGCATTTCAACCAGAAATGCATTATAAATTAATCAAGGTGTAAACAAGCACAAATGGTTACTTATCTTTAAATTTGCAGGTGACTGAGTTATGGACAAGGACTCTCCACCCAATTGTAGATAGTTGTATCCATACTTACTTGCAGTTGTCACCACCAAGCCATATTCTAGAGTCTAGGAGGAGGTAATTTCTTTAGGGAATCAATTACCAATTGCCAACTAAAAATAGGGAATCCTAGATGGCCTCTTCCGCAATCCCACCAATTGAATGCTACCATACTCTTCATCATAATAAGTTCAAAGGTTATCTACCTCACCCCAAGTGTGCACACAGTGATTCACTCCCTTCCAAGAAGTTTAGAATCCACTGTAACAGTAAGGCAATAACCATAGGTATTCAATCAAGTCTTCCTATGATGTTGCTTCAGGATTAGCCTCTTCCCAAGCTATCTAGAGCTCTACATCCTACTCTCTTAACCCATAGCCTCCATACCTAAGTTGTTACATGCATCTAGATATTACATCCCAACCCAAATCCTCTAGGGACCCAAGCTCTTACATGGCTCTAGCGATCCTATCTCAACCCACAACCTCTAGGGACCCCAAGTTGTTATAGGGCTCCAGAGTCTAGCATCTCATCCCATAGCCTCTAGGGAGTCCAAGGACCAATCCCCTTCTCTTGTCTTCCTACTAAATCCTCTCATTAGATGGTAGAAGGTGCGTCTTATCTCCATATTTCTTGCTTTCCTCTCCTCTTTGAATCATCCATGTTACTTCCATTTCCTTGTTTTGCAGGGATACTTCATCCCCATCCTTGTTGCCTTGCTTGATCTCATTTTCCATAATTTTTTTGTCCTCTTTTCCTTGTTAAGGTTCTTTAGTGTATGGGAATGTGTCCTTTATTTTTTAGCTTATTCAATTTAAGAGCCAACCCAATACAATCATGCACCCACCAACCTTTAATGTTTGTCCAAGTAATTCAAGTTTCTTCTCTACACAAGAAACCTCAATTGTCCCAAGCAGGCAATCCTCCTCCACAACTTTGGAATCTATGTCCCTTTGACTTTGTCCCCCTTTTTAAATTTCATATATTTGTAAAAATATTTACAAAGCATTTTATGAGAGAACCATGGGTGGGGTTGTCACAACCCTCCTTCTACACCACCCAAAATATATTTACAATGCATTTTATGAGAGAACCATGGGTGGGGATTGTCACAACCCTCCTTCTACACCACCCGAAATCATCTCCACTTAAACAAAATGTTGGCTCAAGCTCACCACACGTCTCCATTTAACAGTGTGCATTCAAACCAACATTAAGAATCCCATGAAAATAATGCCACCACCACAAGAAGAAGCTACATGTTATAGGGCTCATATTACAGAGCTATAGGAGACAAACCACATGATGCTACAAGAGGCTGAGAATTTTCTACATGAATACATAATATTGGTTAAATTGGTCACAAAGAACACGAGAAGGATTAAAGAGGTTAGTTCTCTCAAAAATTTTCATTTAAACACTTGCCACTATCTTGTCTTATATTTGGTGTCAACCTATTGGATAATTATTAAAATCTGTTAGTCAATTCTTCAGAATTTTTGTGCTAGAATGATGAATTAATGGAAAGGAGATATTGCATTAGGTATTTATCAATTTCGATACATATTTCTTGGTTTCATGTGGAGAAGTAAGGATAAGTTGTGCTTTTTGCAATTTTAGTCGAGATTGTGTAATTTTATTGATGCAAAAAATAGATTCCCCTACTACCATAGGATACTTTTTATGCTATAGCTACACAGGAAAAATTATCTTTCTTGCATGAAAAGTTATTTAATCAAGCCTTAGACCTTTGGAAACTTCTTCATACACCATGGTGGGTGGCTTTAATAGAAGGGGTCCAACCAATACGACCAGAATTCATTAGAATATTGAGGTTGTTATTATCTTGGAAACTTTCCAATGGTTAGGCTTCTTTGAAAAGCTCATGGGGTTTGATGATGAAGTTTCTTTGGAATTTGCAATGAAATTTCAAAACCCAAAATGCCAAGAATTTACCACTATAGTAAAGGGACTATTGATCCTTGTTAATGAAGATCCCATCGGTAGATTCACCACTCTCCCTAGGGGGATACATTGGAATAAACAAGAGAGACAAGACGCTATTAATGCCAAGAGAGGATTAATCCTCCCCAATTAACAACCTAATGAGGATAAGAATGGAATTAAAATGGAGAGTTTTCCTTACCATTGTGATGAGGTACCCTACCATACTCTCAAATACATTTCTTGTGAGGGCAGGATGAGCATAATGTATGCCTACCTATTTAGACTGCTTTACTAGCTAAGTTTTCAAGCTCATCTTACAACCCATGAGTTGTTGAGAAATATCCCCTACTTCTTTCTTCAATCTCTCAAATAAATGAGCACCAAGGTTAAATAATGAAAGTAGAACTATCTATCCCATTACATCTTGATTAAGTTGGTGGTCAAAAATGCACTAGAAAACCTTCAACACTACATCCCTTGGATGGATTTTGTGGAAATGGACAGATAATCCTTCCTACAAGCAAGGTAGAGTTTAACAAACCTTAAAAGATTTCAAACAAGAAAGGTAAGGGAAGGCAGTGGCTAGCCCATGAAAAACAAATAAAAATATTAAACACTAGAGGAGGAGGAGAGGGAGATTGCAACTTCTCTAGTAGACCTTAACAATCCCACCAAACCAAAATAAAGTAGACATGATAAACAACTTTCATACACTAGAAGGAAAAGCACCATGATAACTTTTAGTGACAAGTGAAAACCCCCTTCTTCTACCCCTATTACCATTGAGGAGAATCCTAGTCCAAAAAGGAAAGGCTATAGGATGTAAAGGAGAAAGAGTTACAAGAAGCATAAGTACATCTAGGAGAAATGCAAGCACCCCTAAAGTAACAGAGTAGTAAGTTCAATCATAGGGAAGACTACCCATTTACAGGAATAGGTTGTCCTGCTATAGGAACATTCTATAGAATTGTAGAAAACTAAAAAAGAAGCTAAGAAATCAAGGAATCTCCCTTCCTATTTCTCTTGGCCATTGAAGTTTGATTCCCCTCCTACAGGAACATTGGGCAAAGTACTCACTGAACACTTGGTACCCCACGTACTACTTGAGGTGGATAAAGAAAATGTAGAAACTCAGAGGTAGAGGAGAATAGCTCAAAACAAGGAGTAGATGATATTTCTAAAATAGAGGATGAGATGAACAAAATGAGGGAATACATGGGTTTCTTAATTTTAGATGTAGAAAATAGGAGGGAATAGCTTGAAAAAAAGAACAAACAACTAAGGATCCAATTACAACAATAACAAGGGTTGTTAAACCCAAAGGAACTTAGATCACATCCTTGGAAATAACTTTACATATTATGGAGCACCTCTCTTTAGAGGAAATTAGATGCAAACAACCTTTAAAGGCTTACTCATTGTTTAAAAAAAAATAGTGGTGCAAATCTCAGATCAACTAGATTGCATAGAGAAGGACCAGCCATATGAGAGAAACCAAGTAGTTCATTAATTTTTTCTTACAATTCCATATGGAGGACAAGGCCAAGGTGTCTTAGTTCTACCTCTACAACCTTGCACTTATATATTTTACCATATGGTATCAAAAACCATACTTGGGTGATGCATAATTGTTGGCCCTAGCATCCTGTTTAAGGCATGTGGAAATTAGGGTTGAAGAGGTAAAGAAAACAATGGATGGGGAGCTAAGAGAGCCACTGTGGATCATGCTTGAGCACCAAAATCCCTAAAACCTCACCACAACTAATTCCATTCTTGTAGAAGACCCCCATGTAGTGAAAGTTTACAAGCAAAGACAAGTGGAGTCCATCTTTCACTTTGAAGACATTTATATATTATTAGGGAAGGAAGGTTCATAAGCTTACCAAAGAAGAAGGCAAGCATTTCCAGATAGCATAAAAATTAGAGCATATCACTCTCATGATAATTTACAAGCAACACTAGCCAAGAATCCATTGTACAAAACGATCATTTAGTGGCTTGGAGTCCAATGGATTAGGCTTAAGTTTAGTCCACCCCTGTTTTTAGGACTTCAAGAACATCAAAGTCAAGAAGAGGAATTTAAGGAATGGTAGTCCAAAGAAGAAAATTTAGGATTCCACCCAACAAACATAACCACCTCTTGCTCAGCGTGGGATGTCAAATAGGTTGTTTGACAGATAAATGAGAAAGAGAAAATGAGGGAAGAAGAGTATGTTTCTCAAAGGGTGACAAACAATTCTAGTAGGGGGGTATGATGGGCCTCCCAAATAGGTAAAATAGAAGGCCCATATAACCACTCCTAGGAACATATAAGTTATGTTAAACCTACCTTTTGCACTTAATAACACACTTTCTTAGCTTAATGAGTTCTTAGGAGAGTCAATGAGGTTTTTCATACTTTATGTGCCTAAAATGCTTGTTTTGCAGGATGTTGAAGAGATTTTGCACATATTTCAAGGAGTAGAGATATTCATGGGACTTGTTCCTATAGAAATTAGGTTGTATATTTGCAATTTATCATGAAGTTTTAATCAAAATCACAAGACAAAAGCCTACTCTACTGCTCTGCGAACTTTAATTCACAATTTATAACAAAAAATTTTAGACATGCAAAAAGAAATAACACACATGCAACAAGTATTTTTATTTGGGGAAAGCATTCTGCTGAAAACCCCAATGCCTGCTTTCCTTAACCAAATGAATAGAGATATATTACAATTGCTTTGCTCAACTGATCACACCCTGTAAGTGCATAACCTATCTCTCTGCTCACTGAAGGCCTAAGACCTAGACTTAGTCAAATTTTGTCTCTGCTTGAGATCCTACTTCCTTGCATTGTTCCTTGAGTAATTAAGCCCCTATTATTTAGGAAATTTCTAAAATTGAATTGCAAAATTCCTTAGGTTGATAGTATGACTTCATGCAACACCTATATACTCAAGCCTAATCTACAACAGATGCTACACTACCTTGGTATCTCCATCTTAAATGGGTAACTCGAATTCTCTAAATGCACTAGATATTTTGAGATGATTGATCAGTTAACTGTATGATCACTGAGTTTTACTGAAGTTCCATTGCACAACTTGAACCTCCACTAGTTCCTCTAACAGTTGGAACTAGTTTAACTGAAAAAAACCTTAGATAAATGACCTTGATTGCTACAAATTAGCAATCACACATGCTTAACTGAACAATAACTCTAACTTGAATTTACTAAGTAAACTAGGTGACACAAGCCATGTCACACAAGTTAACATCATCCAAGTTTTTTGCTGATGTCAAAATTCAAATTTTCTCAATTTAATCAAGGCAAAATCAAATTAAGAATTTATTGTTGCATTTTTCAACACTCCCTCTTAGTAAGAAAGGGATTATCAACCACCCCTATCCTGCACTTGTGGAACTAGAAATTCCCTCTTGACAAGGCCTTTGTCAAAATGTCATCATCTTGTTCCTCTGTTGGAATTTACTACAACAACAGTATCCCCCTCTGCACACAATCCAACAAATTGTGATACCAGATATCTATATGCTTTGATTGATCATGAAAAACATGATTTTTAGAGAGCTTGATGCAACTCTGATTATCACAGTAGATCACAGTTGGAGCCATCATCTAACAAAAAAATCCAAAAAATATTTTTCTTATCCAGATCGCTTCACATAGTGCTTGACTGGCAACCATGTATTCTACTTTTACTGAGTTGAGTTCTAAAGATCTTGCAGCTTCCTGTTGTACCAATAAATTGTTGCAAAACCAACACTAAAAATTCCACCTGATGTACTCTTTCTGTTTGATGGACTCCCCACCCAATCTAGACGACTTCATAACACATATCTATTCGTGTGTTCACAAGATGCATTAGTGAACCCACCGATTGTTTGTAAACAATAGCATCCTCTTTCCTCCAATTGGTTGCTACGGGTGTCTCCATGGGTTTGAAACTGTCCATGCAAAAAACTTTGAAGTATCTCATTGGCATACTTTCCCTGAGAGACAAACAGTTCCCCATCGCCTTTCCATACTTCCAATCCAAGGAATTAGTGCATGAGACCCATTTGATCAGCTGCTCATCACCAGTTAAAATCAAGTCATCAACATATAAGACAATAATAAAAAAATTACCTTCTAAAAAAATATGATACAGGTTTGCATCCGCTTCGCTTTTGGTGAAGCCCAAACTGGTGAGATAGTTATCGATCCTGGTGTACCAAGCACGAGGTGCTTTCTTGAGATTGTACAATGCTCACTTGATTCAGCAGACATGAGACTTCCAATCAAAATTATCAAAGCCTCCTGGTTACTCGATATGCACCTCCTCCTCAATAACTCCATTAAGGAATGTTGTTTTTACATCCATCTCGTGGATCTTTCACCCCATCTGTGCAGCCAAAGCAAGAATTGATCTAATGGATGAGTACCTAGCTTCAGGAGTTAAGGTCTCCTCATACTCAATCCCCTTAACTTGAGAGTGCCCCTTGGCCACAAATCTAACCTTTTACTTTTCTATGCTTTCATCTGTTGCATGATTTAGCTTGAAGATCCATCTCAAACCCACAACTAATTTGTCTGTTGGTCTTGGGGACCACTTCCCAAACACTATTCTTTACAATGGATTCATATTCCTCCACCATTACATCAACCCATACAAGTTTCTCTATTTCTTCCTCAAAAGAGGATGGCTTAGTCTCTACAAGTTTAGTCATTAGAGCCATGTAGCCAGTGTGCTTATCTGGTGGCATTCTCTGATTGCACTAATTTGAAGGAGCACCCACATTCTCGCTCGCATCCTGCACAAGTCTCTCAGATTCCCTAGTCCTTTTTCTTCCTTCTTTGGATGGTTCTACTTGAGTGGTTGTCTCCACTCTCTACAACTCAATTTATGGTTGCACCACAACTTCCTGAGGTTCCTCATTTAGAGCTAAAATATCTTGTTTTGGTGGGATCTGAAGCTCCCTCTCAAGAGAGCACTGCACCTCTTTATCTTCATCAAATTTTACATCGCTTCACACAACTATCATTCCGAGGGATGACAAGTACACACAGTAGTTTTGAGGAGTTTTTGTGTAACCCACAAATACCCCAAATTATGTTTTCAACTCTAACTTATTCCATGATTCTTTGGAGACATGGGAGTAAACAGAGGCTCCAAAAATCCTGAAGTATGACACATCCAACTTTCTCCTCGAGAAAGCTTCCTTTGGTGTAATCATGCCCAGAATTTCATGAGGACTCTGGTTCTACAAATAAACTGTTGTGTTGCATGCCTCAGCCCACAAATGTAGAGGTAGTCCTTGGTCATTGTTGCACAAAAATTGTCACCTTGACATTCTGCAATTGGTGTGAGTCTATCATCACTCATACCTTCCTCCTTTGCAGTTCTTAAACCTCAGTTCTTCATATCAAGCCTTGAAAATAAGAGAAAGAGCTTAAAAATCTCTAAAACTCCAGTTTTGCACTTTCTCTTAGCATTATCTGCAGTACAACACCTATTGGTCATGTCCCCTGTGCATCTGACCGCTCTGTATCTGTGTTATGGGTGTGGACCCCTGTAAAAGTTAAAAAGTCGCAAGTACATTCTTATAAACTCACTTTGAGTCATTTCTGAAAGCTTCTAGAGGGAATCTTGAGGTGGCAAGTTCTCTCCTTAATGGTTCATGCATCCCATACCTTAAGGAGCTAACCCCTTGATGTGAGGAGCTTATCCCTTTGAAGGAGGACTCTATCCCTTCAATGGTGGACCTATAACCTCCTTCCTTTGCACTATAAAATAAAGCATTGGGCTGGTACTTGAGAGGTTGAAGCTGAATATTTTTTAGGGTAAATGCTATGGAAACTAGTCTCCTAATAGAGCTTTAAGAGGAAGATTACATACCTTTTGATCTCATTGAAAAGACGAAGAGGCTTGTCAAAGAGAGGAATTCACCTGTTGGACCCCTGGGAAGAGCTTGTACAACATCAAGGCACCAAAGGTTGTAAAGTTCTTCTATTTCAAAGTTAATACAATCAAGTTTATTTTTCTCAATGAGCTATGTTTTATGGTTTATTTCATGGATTACTTGATCACCATGATGAACATGATTTATTATATTAGCTATGCAGGTGTTATTTGATGTGTGCTTGTTTGTGATTGCAGGTTCTTAAAAGGAAACTCTATTGGAGCTGTTGGAGCATGGCTGCCACAAACTAGCATTGGACTTAAGGTAGGGTCTAAAACACCTCTTTAGTTTTTGTTAATGAATCACAATATGTTTAGAGAAAGGTAGATTTGCTTGTCCTTCTTGTTACTAGATATCTGTTGATACTAGGGAGATTGGTCTTGTTCGCAAGAATGATTTATCCGGCCAACAAATTGGCGACTCCGTTGGGGAACTAGATTTGGTTTTTACTTTCCTTTGTCTTTGACTTGAGAAACTTGATTTTTGTTTCTGGTTTTTGCTTGATGTGTGTGGGATTGGGTAGTTTTTAGGTCTTGGATTGTTTTTTGTTTTTTTAGAAATTTTTACGAGGACCGCACATTTTGTTTGTATTACAATGCAAACCTCTCCGCACTATTACTTTACTTGACAGAGCGATACCGCATTTGGTTTTACCAGAAGCCTGCTGACCCTATCAAAATATTTGAAAAACCTAAAATATTTTCATCTAGTTAAGTTTAGGATTAGTTTATTGCTTTTAATCTCTGCCCAAATCTGCATGTGTCCTGTCAAAAGTCTCTTTTGAGTAAGTTCCATTGGTGTTGTGTTTTAAATGAATTTCTAGAAGTTTTGCATGCCTGGATTGGTTTTCACTCAGTCTTTGTAGTGACTTAAAGATTAGAAGCCCAAGAAACCTTAGATCACCCTGGTCTCTTTTGCCTTCTTGATGAGTCTGGCTGGTTTGTGAAATATTCCTTTGGTGAGAAATAGATTTCGTTTCTCTTTGCAAATCTTTGAACGAACTTGGTCATAAGTTGTGAATTTTATTTTTATAAGAGAAAACATAGCTGGGTGTTTTTTTATTGATTCGTTATTCTCAACGAATTAATCCTTAGTTTACTGAATAACTAAGTAAAACATCCTCAAAAGCATTTGAAGCTTTTATTTCAATTAGGCTTTAGAAGTTTTAGATCTCAAAATTAATTTTTCATAGTTTTGAGTGTTTTCTAGAAATTTTAGTTTCTCTTTTGAAAGGATTGTTTTCTGTAGTTTTGAGTGTTGAAAAGAAAAGGGATTTATTTTGTGAGCATAATTAGTAGTTTCGTTTTGAGTTTATGGAAAAATACAAAAAGATTTTATTTTCATTTACATGTGAAAGGAAAGATTTGTTTTTCAAGGAATTGCATTCTCAACTCTTTCTTTAGGTAGAGATTCATTGAAAGGAAAAACAAATTGTTTATCATCTTAGGTGCATTTTTTAGTGTTTTTGGAGTTGAGTCTTCACAACATCAAAGTTTCATGTCCATACCTATTGACTTAAGAAACAACCAATAAAAATAATGCTTAATTAAAATTCATCTAGCAATCTTTTTATTTCTAGGTGCTCTTATCACAATATAGCTAGGCCTAGTATACTTGGAGTACGGAGTAATTAACCTCCAAGATAGTTAAAACAAACAAGTAACTGGTATCTTGCGGTAGGAAATAAATCCAATTGTAATTGATATAATCTGGGAAGCTCCTCTTAAAGGAGTCAATCACGAGATCATGTCCGAACCTTTGAGACAATCAAGTCTGTCTCATTGGGAAAGATAGAAGATTTGCGCATATTAAAAATGTAAACCTCAGATTAACCATTGTCGAGGAGCCTGGGGTCACTTGTTGGTAAATCTCGGGTTGATCATGTTGAGAAGCCTTCAAGGGGATTGAGTTTTGCTACTCTGCCCTTGCACATAAATCAGATTGTAGACTATTCCCCCAGTTGTATTTGTTACTGTTGGTAACCTTAGTGACCATAATCTTAAGATTCTTTCCTAAGGTGACGATGAAGGACGGGTCTCACTGTACCTGGAGCAGACGTCAACTAGACTCACTTGGACTCTCTGGGGGGTTCTCTTCACTCAAGATGGTTTTGTGAAGAAACTTGTGCCAGTCTGTTTCATTAAGTAGGTTGTCGGGGTAACTATTCCAACTGCCATTTCTGTATTGAATTCTACGACGTTGGATTTCATCACCAACTAGTGTTTTCAGTACGGAAAGTTATTGTTTGTGTGTGGTTTGAACTCTTAGATTGTTAGGCGTGTGACTCAATTGTTTGGTTCTTTAAAGACTTTAGGTGGTTTTATTGAGATTTTCTTTGTTTGCGTGTGAAGTGATTAAATCGTGGCTGAATTACCGGGACAATCCCGTAGACTTCAAGGGCAGCCTCCCGAATATACACCAAGTCAGCTTGAAGGGCTAATATCTCTTGTAACACCTAGTGAAAGTAGAGTTGGGTCACCAGAGGCCGGAAAATCATCTTTAATTATTCACCATGATTATCAAGTTCCAGCAACAGAGTATATTTCTGAACCAATTTCATTTTCCGAAGTTACTAGTAGCATTTCTCCTACTAGTGAATTAATTGAGGAACCTAAAATTTCTGAACCTGCTGCTACTCCATCCTCAGGATTTGTTTCTCCAGCTTCTGTTGGTCCTAGTTCACCCAGGTAGGAAGTGTCATTACCCAAAATCTTCCTTCTGGACTCATTTCTATTGAAGAACTTGTTAGTCCGGACGAAGATATAACTCTCCTTGAAAATCAACCAACTTTAGAACTTAGGGAGCGTGAATCAATCTTCTACAGTCCTTTTAGAAGTGACGCTTGGTACGTATAATTGACAAACTTTTTAGAAAATCCGGGTCTTGCTTCTTCACAACCTTGTATTCCTTTTCATCCTACACCCAGGGGTTATTATCCTCCTTCAAATATGTCAAAACGATCATCCATGTTTTCCCAAACTTCGGAAACATTTTTATATGGCAGTCCTTTTGTTCCTTCTAGGTATCAATCACTTTTTGGTACTTTTTCAGGAGCGTCTCCTCAACCCATTGAACATGGGGTATCAACTGGTAATAACAGAACTCCGTCGTTGAGCGTAGAAGAAATTCTTATGATGTCTGGTGCCATTCCAAATCCGCAACCTCAAGGTAGTCAAATACCGCCTGGAGGGCAACCTTAAGGTAGTCAGTTACTGCCTGGAGGGCAACCTCAAGGTAGTCAGTTATCGCTTGGGGGGAAACCTCAAGGTAGTCAATTACCACCTGGGGGGCAACCTCATGGTAGTCAAATACCGCCTGGGGGGCAACCTCAAGGAAAGTACATACCTTCGGGACAGTACATACCTCAAGGTCAACCCCAGACTCAGTATATACCTCAAGGTCAACCCCAGTATCAATATATACCTCAAGGTCAACCCCAGTTTCAATACGTGCCCCAAGGTTATCAACCTCAAGGTCAGTACCCAACTCAAGGTTTCCAACCACCTTCTGGTCAACCATTTTTTCAAGGAGCTGGAAATGTACCTTTCAATTATCAGTCCTACACTCAACCTAGTTGTGGTCCTCCATATGCTCAACCCGTTATGTGTCCTTACCCCAGAATGAATATGGTGTGGGATCCATCTCAAACTCAATAGATTTTGCAACCCAATGTGCAGTTGTCATCTCAACCTAGACAACCCTTGGTTTCTGGTACAACCCAGCAACCTGTCCAGCCTACTATTCAAACTTCTGCACCTGGTGTAGTTCATCAATCTAGGCCTAGTTCGCCTCGAACTTTGCCTCAAACGACTGTTTCAACTATTGCAGCTTCTATTCAATCTACCCCACCTACTTCTAGAGTATCGACAACTCCGGTTTCTATTGTTCCTGTATCAACTCCTCAAACCTCTTTACCACAGTCCGGACCTACAATTCAGACTTTGGTTCAGATGCCTATAGGACAACCTGGTCCAAGTACGGTTTCACAAGTCAACCGCAATTTACTTATCAATGGTACCAAGGATAGTATCAATACGGTAATGTTGTGCAAAATCCAGTTTATCAATATCAACCGTACCCTAGGTATACTTATCAGCAACCTCAACAACCCCAGTTTGGTCTGGTTAATCCTGGTTTTCCAGGAGGATATAATATTCCTAATGCAAATCCAATTCCAAGTTATCCTGGATATCCTCCTCTTGGAGCTAGTCTTGTGACCTAAGGTTTTTGAGACCCTAACCGTCAGTTACCATTTATTGCAACTTTGGATTTACCTGATTTGCCGCACCTTAAGAACGATCCAATTTCCGTATTGGCCGCCAATGCCTAATAAGTTGCCCAGTGATATCCCGAAGTTTGAGGGTAAGCTAGGATAGGATCCATCAAATCATGTGATGACTTATCACCTCTGGTGTGCATCAAATTCCTTTATAGATGATTCAATTCGCTTATGGCTTTTTCAACGCACTCTAATTGGTCTCACAGCCAAGTGGTACATTGAGTTACCACGAAGCTCTTTTTACAATTTTAGTCAATTAGCTACTTCATTCTTAACTCATTTTTAGTTGCATGTCAGATATGACAATGGCACGAAATTATTAACTTCATTAAAACAGTCAATGTCCACATATATTTCAGACCATATTCATGAATGGCGACGTCGATGACGTTTAGTGAAAGTTTTTATCCCGGATCAAATTTTGGCAGAATGGTTTGTTAAATAATTATTACCTAAAATCATTGAGGATGTAGCTAAGGCCGGAGTTGTTACTAAAGAGAAAGTAATTGCTTAGGCTCAGTACCTTGACCTCGTTTATACGCAGTTGGGTACTTTACACGAAAAAATCCCCAATCTTCTTAAACAAAATCAAATAACTACAACTCCTTCAGGGTCTCATGCCGCTGATGGTATGATTGGTTCAGTTAGCACCAAGAGTAAGAAGAAATCTGCAAAGAATTCTTCTCCTATTATAACTTTACCAGATTCCCCGACAAGAGAATCTTCCGCTAAAATTCCTGCCGATATTCATGTCGTAGAATCATCTACTACCAAATCAAAATCCGGCGGTAAAAAGAATGGGAAGAAGAAAAATAAAAAAAACACAAAAGAGAAATCAGATAAAACTAAATCTACTAACGAGAAACGTAAACCTCGCTATCCTTGTCTCATTTGTGATGAGGAGCACTTTACACGAGATTGTCCATGTCGAGCTGAGGTTTCGAAAATTGTCAAAGGTTCCCAAACGCCTACTGTCTTGAAGGATCCTTTTCCTAGTTAAGATAGTAAGATGATAAGTTCTTCCTCAAATGCCTCAAAAGAAAAAATTATGATGATGTCCCATGTCAGGATTGCGACGTGATCGCAAGATTATGGTAGTAAGAATCTTGTTGGTGGTAAGGAAGCAAAATCTTCTAATTCAAACCCATCAACTTCAACTCCTTCTGGTTCTGATCTGCTACAGATCGAGAAACCTAACCCAGACTTAGTAATCAAACTGCCTGCTAAAGGTATACTTTGGAAGTCAGCTT